>OMOV01021432.1:16664-34432 GCA_900312565.1 Beryx splendens
CCCCCAGCTCCCCTCCCAGCCCCCATGAGCATGCTATCATTTCCAGAGCTCGTAACATCAAGTGTAGGGGATGATTACTCAACCTACTGGTCACATGCTTGTTAGTGGTCTGATGAGACACTTTGCCCCTCTACAAGTTCTGGTAATTATAAACTCGATTAGGGGCCTCTTTGAGTCTGTTGCCTTAAAGCTAATATTTTATTATTGATGCCCTTGCTATTGCAGCTTAATTGTACAATGTTATTGGAGTTCTTTGTGCTGAGGGAATCATGTTCATTGAATTACATTGGCATGCCACATTATCTCTACATTAGACATTCTTCACCTAAAGAAGACGTGCATTGCTCCATTTAATTTGCGTAAGTAAGATATCTCCCTCTATATTTCAAGCAAATAAAATGCAATCATGCCTCTTGGACAGCAGGGTGACACAGTGATTAGGGAGACTGTCCTTCAACCACAAGGCCTGGCCTGGGTTCAAGCCTACATGACAGCAAGCATCCATCCATCCATTGAAGTGTCCTTGAGCAAGACACTGAATCCCTACCAGCCTGCGGGGCGCTGTTCTGAAGCTGACCCTTACCTTGACCACCTTGTAGAGGGGAGCAAGCCAACAGATGAATTTCCCTCCTTTGGGAGATCAACAGTATCACAAGACAATAAAATCTAACTGAATAGATGTGCAAACAATGAAAACCCCTTTTTTCTTTGTAGCCTTTTCATCCAAACCTAACCAGGAATTATGCTTAATGCAGCAATGGTAATGCTTGGGGGTCTGCTCAAATTACTGCCATCGACTTTCCAAGGCTGCGGACAGGCTGCCTTCAAATTAAGGCTGCTAAGCGGGAGAGTCAAATTGGAATTCAGATTCTATTAAGAAGTCATGCCCAGCAGCAAATAATGCCAAATGGGCCCAGTGCAATGGGAAAGAAGACCATTACAGAGGAAACATATTAAAGCACTGCTGATCTATTTGCTGAAGATAAACTTAGCATATGTCTCCCAGTGCTGTCTGGCCAGGGCCTGCACCAATGAAGATGTCTTTTTTGGAACTTGATTAAAAAGACACATTGAGATCAAAGTCAAACAGATCCCGAGCACTGCAAATGTGATGAAATATCTTTTACCGCGAGAAAGCATAGTACATTTCTTTGATGATGGCTGTGCCACATGAAACAATGCATACAGTCTATTTCAGCAGTTTTTATAATTAACTAGACATTGCAGTGGAAATATGGCCACTTGTTGTGTTCAGGTATAATGGATACCTGAGTCTGAGTATATTATTGGTCTTGTATAGCGTTGCATTGTACAGGAGAAACAAAGACAAGTCATCACATTACCACCTGCAAGGAGATGGCGTCCCAACATGTCTATTATGTTCCCTATATGCAGCTCTTGTCTGTCGATTTCTCATTTGAAGCTGTTTGGCTCCTGACAGTTCATCAGGTTCTCATCTCCGGGCCAGGGATGAGCCATCATCAGACCACATCAGGCATGGAGAGGCAATCACAGCGGGGCCTTTTTTAGTCATGGTGTGTTCCCCCAATGACAAGCCCACTGGCTGTGTGTTGGTTCTGGGTGTGTTTATCCCCGTCCCCTCCGCCAGGTCTGCCTGCCTCCAGAGTGGAGCTTCTCTGAGGTACAGAGATAGAGACAGGTGTGGAGACAGCCAGAGAGTCAGACTCATCGGGGTTGGCCATCTGTAACAGTAGCCACGCAGTGTATCACACCAGCCCACAACGCTATCAGAGTTCTACAGAGTCATACTGAGAGATATATACCCGAGTACTGTCACACTTTCCACAGCGCGGCCCGCCACCAGGACACACACATGGCTCGTTCTGCGTAAACCTAGACTGACCTATCATTGTGTTGTCAGGGAGATATGTTACTCTACAGCTGCGGTTTATTGCACCACAAGGCTGTTCAGTCATGTAGTGAGCTGCAAAGATGCAAGGGATGGCTAATCATATGGCTTGCGGATGGGTGGGATGCAGAAGAAGAGGAATGATTTATATTGTGCTGCTACTGACTTCTATTTCTGTAGGCGTTTTCTCCTCCAAGCACATTGCCCTTTACAGATGACAGTTATAGTACGGAAGCCATTCCATTTATGTTCATAACCTGTATTAAGAGCAAGAATAAGTGTTAGAGCTGTTTGGAGGGACTTGGATTACATGACTTTTTTCATGGAGAAATGGATCAGGGCATAGTGTTATATGATTTTAATGTTGAATTGTCAAGTCAAATTGAGACTTGACAATACAACCTTAGTGTATGCGTGTGTGTGCGTGTGTGTGTGTGTGTGTGTGTGTGTGTGTGTGTGTGTGTCTGACGCTTTCTGAGCAGAGGAGGTCTGGAAGGGATGACCACTGATGAAGTGGGTTGAGAGTGCCTATGAGTGTGTCTGACTGAGACTGTTGATGGCGTGTCGACTGCTATGTTTACACGCACAGATAATTCCGCTCTTAACATGGTTACTCAAGTAACCCGAGTCAATGCATGTAAATGTCATAACTCGGTTAGAATAACCTGGTTAAGCTCATACTCCAATTATGAGAAACCTCATTAAGATGCCTGGCTTAGTCCGATATAGCATGTAAACATCTTACTCCTTTCACTTTTGTGTTTTTTTTAATCATCTGTCGAAACTCAGACTCACACAGCATTATGGGTAGCCTACATTTGGTGGTGAGGAGTATTTACTATTGCTATTGCTGCTGGGATCATCATTTCTTTTCCCTGTATCAGAGGTAACCTACTATAGCTCAGTCAAAGCAGGAGAGAGTAGCTGGCGGCTGCATCTTTTCATACTTTTTGCTGGCAGACCGTTCTATCTGGGGCACCACAGGTGTAAAGGAATCTTCTGTTAACTGGTTTATTCATGGAAACAGGGATACTCAATCGCAGTATTTACCGGCGTACGGCCGATAGCCGGGTTAGTCTGTGCGTGTAAACGTAGCCAATGATTTCCTCTAATTGCTTGTCTGTGTGCTGACTGTGCTGCGCAGGTGTTTTCCATGTGCCTGGCCCTTTAAGAGGACGGTGATTTACCTGGTCAGGGAGAGAGAGCTGGATAATGGGCAAGAGATGAGACAGACACAAATGCTGTTTGCTGGCTCCAAAGTAGGTTGAAAATAGCATTCTTTTGTCTTGGTGTCAACAGTAATTTATTGAATTGTTACTTGTTTAAAAAAAAAAAGGTTTATATTTACTTGTGTTTTGGATTTGTATGTATTTCTTGGTTTCCAATTATGTAATTCAGTTAGTGGAATTACTCTGACTGTAGCCATGTTCAGATGAAGTGTCCTGGTAACATAAATCAAGGTGTTAGAAACAGAATTACAGACCAAAGCGAAACTAGTTTACAGAATATCTGAACTTATGATGCTTGTTAGCTGTTTCTCCAAGACTAGAGTTAAAACTGTCATCACCTGAAACCCCCACCACAAAACTGGGGCTGCTCAAATACAGATAAAATATATACATTCTGCCATTCCTGTGCAAAAGCAGGATGGTTTTCAACATTAATTTGCACAGAAACATCTGTAGGGCATGAGGGGGTCACCGAGTTGTTAAAGAGGCATGAAAATGATGCTGAACTATATGCTATGGCTGTCTCAGTCTCTAGCTATCACTTTGCTATCCATTGAAACACTTACAGAGTATTCTGGGAGGTGTCTGAGGCAAGGTTTTCCACTACAATAAACACAACATCAAATGATGCAATTTCTGAAGGAGAAGAAGGGGTGTTACATTGCTTCAGATAATTGTTTGATTCTATGGCAAGGTGCTCTGAAGCTCGTCTGGCAGCTTTTTATTACGACACATATTGATGCTGCCTTTATTTTGGGTGTTACCCCGACTTGAAAGAGCTTTTGAATGGGACATTCAAAAACACCATTTAGCTGGTCAAATAACTTGTCAGATAATGTTCCTATTACGTCCAACCAATCTCACTCCTCCACTTGTTCATGAAAGCCAGCAGAGATATCAAATTGAATATGCTTGGAGACTAAATAGCATAATTCCCAAGCAGAGAGACAGTTCCAAACAGAGTTCCACTTTCAGAAGCCACCCATTACTTGTAGAGTGACTTCTTTGTGTAGCTACCTGGGCTCCGGGTTTATTTTTACCCTCCCTACGTCCCTCCTCATTCTTTAGCAGCTTCAGGAGATGGCGTTAGTTTGGCTTCATCTCTGACAAAAGATAAATGAGCTCTGGGTCTGTGGTGATCCACTATGGCTGCCAGGGGGTTCCAAAATAGCAAACTATTTTTCATATGGAGCGAAGTGATATGGAGTGCGATGCAGCAGGCGCTAACATTTACCATATCATAGTATGCGGGAATACATTTCATTCTTTCTTTTTTGTTACTTTTACTTTCAACTTTCTGTTTGTGTTGGAGTGGAGAGATAAAGAACTGTGGCAATTAAAATTGATCGAGCATGTACTGGGAGCGAGCTTGTATTGGGGTGGTACAGAGATCGTGGTTAAAAAAAATTTAACAAAAAAAACAAACACTACAGAACAAAATTAAGTGATTATCTAGGTAGAAATGATTCAGCATCGTTAAAGAGATTTTTAAATAGATGTTCAAATACAAAAAAGTCTTTCCTCCGGTCTCAGCATTCATGTGATGTTCTCCCGCTCCTACCCTTGTAACAATGTGTAGTAATCAGGGTGGATTTGCGGAGCAGCACAGTTGCTTTGATACAATCTCAGAACTGGTCATTAATCACCTTCTCACCGAGAGGGAGAAAAACAACAGTGATGTGTTTTCACAGGGAAAATGTCCCGTGTCAACAGGAGATCCACCAGCGCGAGCTACCAACTGAAAGAAACTTTCCCATTTAAATGAGGAGCTACAGAGCTTCCGAGGCTCTTTGAAGAGATGTGCTTGGCACAAACAAGAGCGGCAGCCTCTCCTGTGTTTTTAACAGCCGAAACATCGCTGACACCTGATGGGTGATCAAACACAAACCATCTCTCCCTGAATCCTCATGGGAGCTCATCTTTGTACTCCTCTCTCTACAGATAAATCTGCAGACCATGCTGCTGGAACACCCCTCCACTCAATATTTACTAAAGCCTCGATCACCTGACTGGCTGCACTGTTTTTGTAAAGGCAAATATGTTTGTTGGTTTTTCAGCATTTGCACTCTCTATTGACTTCAAGCCTGTCAGTGCTTTGAATATAAAGCCACCCAGAATGTTTCAAGTCCCACTATAGATTTTCCCCCCAATATTATGGAGGGATGAGTGGCTGGCTAAATCATCTCTGGGTAGGAACAAGCCAAGGTGCCCCATGGGAATAGAGAGTGTTTCTGGAATGAACTCACAGCAGCGCTGATGGCGAGGTCAGAATAGAGTTATTCCTGCTATTGGAATCAAGTTTTCCTTCCCCATCCCTGTCTCAGCCCTTCTCCTTAATGATCCATCCTTGGTCTGGTGCATGCATACTCATTAGAGCAGTATTAGCATGAGCGTTGCAGGAGCAGGCGATCAGAGGAACTCAGGCCGGCCACACAGGAGATGTGCTCTGTGAGGGCCTTTCCCTGTCACTGAGGTGAGATGATTTATGATTTATTTTCCAATAACTCCCAGCCTGCTCTGTGCACTGGGCCCTCCTGTCAACAAACGCTGGGCATCACTATCCCCTACACTTTCCCCCCCTCACACATCCACTGTAGAAGCTTCTCTGCTGCTTCCTTCCAGCGTCGAGCCAAGGTGGGTAGGGCTCCGAGCGTTATTAATACAGCTTATTTGTACACGCGCATGTCAGGTAAGTGGAACAAGGGATGGGATGGTGGCGAGATTAAAAAGCCATGAATGACAGAGCTCCAGTGGTGTTGGATGCGGTTGGAGGCTGGCAGGCTCCGCACACCTGGGCCTCCAGGCAGATGGTGAGGGCCGAGGGTTACATAACACCAGGCTAAGCCATATGTCTCCCAACCACACAGAACCTTTAGGAAGCCCATAGTTCGCCTCCGAATGCAGCCCATGTGAGACCAGAGGGCAAATGTGTTCTGCCCCCTGATCCCAGACCAGGTGTTGGGCGAGTTGTTTCTTCATGCTTCTGTTGTGAAAACTGGCAGGAAAACAGCTAACGCTTGGGTGATGGTGTACGATGGAGGTAATGACCATGAGTAGAGTATTGCCTACAGTCGCAGCATACATGTACAAAGGACTGGTGTATTGTAAACAGTGCTACAATTAACAGTACACTTTGCAGAGGATATATCTCTGCTTTGATACGGTCATATTTTAGATGAAGCATAAATTCATGGTCATGTTGCACCAGTGGTTCCAGCCTTGAGAGTGGTAGTTTCAGGCAGAATGGCCTTTTAACAGTACAGCTGTTTGAACATTCAATATTGTTTACAACAGGGAAAAGAAAAAAAAAAGCTTAAGCAATCTGCTGGCTTCTTCACACCTTATTCTTGACTAATTATCCATGGTAGATTTTCCTTTTGTGATACAACTGCTTGACAATCCTAGGCTTAAAAATACAAACGCAGAGGCATGTGTATCCCATTCTCTCTCTCTCACACACACACACACGCACACTCACACACACACACGCGCACACACACACACACACACAGAGCGCGAGAGGGAGAGAGAGACATGCACATAACACTTTCACACTCGAGCAAATGTAGCAGATAGAATGAGTGACATTTCAGACATTTTAGGAGAGTTATAATACAGAGATCAAGCATCCAGAGGAGATTAGTGAGCTAAATAGGAAACAATGGATGGTGCAGCGGGACAGGAGGATATGATTCTTCATTGTGTTAATCATAGCGGAACAGCACTGTCTTCTTCCCCAAACAATGCCATGGTGATGCTAATGGCACTGCCAACCATGACCAAGAGTGCACTCCAAATGATTGATAGCCAGAATTATATCAAGGTGACTTTCAGTCAGCTCCATCAGGTTGTGTAGTTTGATCGATAATAAGGAACACATCTTAACAGGAAGATGGCTGCCACAAGAACTCATTTATCAGCTTGTAGTCATTATCTTACACTTTAATTTTAGGGTGTTTGCCTCACAAGCAGAAAGAAATACTTCATCCTTGTCTCTGTGTATGCCATAACATATCCTAACCACACAAGATGATTGAATTGCAATCTACTCTGACTACATTACAGTAGATGTCAAAATAAACTTTAAAAACTGTAAAATACTATTCTTAAATATGGCATTTGAAGCTACTGTAAAAGCCCTCTTTCCTCCAACGCAGGAGTGTGTCAGGAGTATCCCCAGGCCGGTGTCTAAAGAGCAACACCGGAGCCGGTCACATCCACTCCTAATGTGGATGTATGAGCAGGTCAGGCCAGCTGCAGAGATGAGAGCAATGTCTCTGTCCACTTGGCCCACTGCCCCTGCCTCCACACAGCACAGTGTGCCCACAGGCTGCAACAACAACACACAAAGAGTGCCCCATGTGCTACATCACAAATGAAAGATCAAACATCAATGCTCACCATAGGGTCTCAGAGCAAGCTGTTAATCACAGGGAACTTAATGTGTTCCAGTTGAGAGATCACCCCTAGAGTACTCCAGTCCAATGTGTGTTTTAAGTGAGGGGTTTTCTGTTGCTGTTGTTTTTTTTCTAAACGTCTTCACACACAATAAAGCACTTATTATTGTGGTGTTGCAGTAGAATCGGATGAAATCGCACATTACGATTTCCTTTTATGTTGCGTTAAAGTCATACACTTCGATTAATAAAAGAAGAACCTACTGTATCGTGGGACTCATAATGTAGAAATGTCATATCGCGTTTTCGAGGAAAGAGCCGGTTTTAACGTGGATACCTAATGCGCCCCATCACCCTGGGTCGAACCTGAGCCTTAGCCAAGATGCCCACACTGGAGTGTTCAGATATCAAATTTGAGAAGACAGGGCAAATCCCAGAACGTGGCAACAAATAGCCCAATGGCAGTGACTCACCTCTTTGAGAGGCTTATGCAAACCCAGGGGGAAGGTGATGGATTTTTTCCCTTACCTACAGTGAGCGGAGCAGATGCTGGAGAAAGATTCTGGACGTCACTAGAAGTAAAATATGAGTGTGTGTGTATGTGTGTGTGTGTGTGTGTGTGTGTGTGAGTGCGTGTGTGAGTGTGTGTGTGTGTGTGTGTGTGTGTACATGAAACACTAGTTCACAGAGTTCTCCAGTTTCAATAACTTCTAAAATACTTGGAGGGTAAAAACGGATGAGAGAAAGAGATTACACACCATCATGGCATGTGGAGCTTCTCCCTAGAAAGGCCCAGATTTCTCAAGTTATATTTGTGGGCTTGAGGAAGTTTTATTTGTTGACATATTGGAGATAAATGGAATTTGCAACTGCATGTAGTTGAACAGCATATTATATTTCAAACTGGCATCACACAGCTTCGCTCAAGTGAAATATTGTCTTGACCTCAGGTTTTCACAAAGCAGAAATAACGGCCACTCAAATCACATAGAGTACAGTATCAATGAGTAAATCAAACAATTAATCTGAACCCTTATTTCATTTTGCTCATTGTTTGTCTGATTGGCAAATCATTTCAGCCTTTAGCAAACAGGCGCTCAGCATGTTTTTCTAATCAAATAATGATTTTTCTATAACAACTAATACATGTTTTGCACTGCAAAAATGGTCAGTTTAATTAGCTCTTGTTAATGAAATTCAAACATTTTCTAGTTAAGGAAGTGAGAAAAACCTGCTCAGCTTACCTGAGCACAGTGTCAGTCTAGACATATTGTACTAACCTGATTGGCTCATTGTGAATACTTTACAAAAAAGCATCGTCTTGGCCCACAAGTGGAAGGGAACTTGATAAACCCCCTCTGTCCTGCCCACATTCTTTTTGTCAAACACTTAACTTTTCTATTCATATCTAACAATTTTTCAACCCCGTTAATGCACGCATTGTTTATTTTGAAAAGGTCATTAGAGTTGTGAGGAGAAGGGGGCTGTGTAGGAAGGATTTGATTGAGGTAGTGGAGGGAGCTCTGGCACAGTGAGTTATGGACATCCAACAGAGAGGAGCCTCTTCATTAGCGGAGTGATTAAAATTGATGGGAACCTATGGAGCTCCAGCTCCCCTGAACTCCCTGGAGCATAGCTCTCATTCTGCGCTCATTTATTTGGGACTTTGTGTTGATCAATAAAAGGTGCCTGCTGCTCACTATGGGGTCTGGCTGGGGAAAAAACCCACCTAGGAAAAAGAGAAGAGTCTTGTTTTGTTGCTGAAGACAAACATTACCGTGAACAATCCAGGCTTTTGAAAACCTTGGGGAAAACGACAGCTTTAGCTGTTGTCTCTATGTCATTTTCTTTACTGGCTGTCTATTTTAGACTTGGTGAATTTAGACTGTTGTTTAGCAACCCACAACATAGTTTTCAAAACTCCAACTTCAGTCATGAAACTAAAGAAATTATCTTTAAAAGATAAATGAAGACGTTGTGACTCGTTCATGAAACCTGCATTGATGCATAACAAAATAATTTAGGTGCATTCTTTAATTACAGACCGGGCCATAAGCCACAGTATTGACAGACAACAGTTTGCCACCCAATTTGACATTGAACTTGTTGTTGTCCTTTATGGATATGATATTTGTACATTCTCTATGTTCATCTTTCATCATGGATACAAAAAGTCTTACTGATGTTTTGAAATGAGCAGGACTTGAAAATCTTTGTAAATGGTTTTTGTGTTAGATTTCAGGTGTTTTCACTCTCTCTCTTTGATGAGATGCAGTGCAACCTGAATCCCAATCCTCTGAGTTATCAAGAATATCATGAACAAGTCAATTTCAGAGTCGTATCTTCGTCTATGCTAAAATTAATCTACCTATGTAAATCAGTGTTTTATCCAGATGCTAATTGCCGCGGTATTACACAGATCATTTCGTATTGATTTGAGTCATATTAATCAAAGTGTGTAATTTGTAGCCTATGTGGACAAAGTAATACACTTGTGAACCACAGTTACTGAAGGGAACAGGAATTAATTTCTGTTTGTTGGACAAGAGCCAGATAATGCTGAACAGAGTCCAGGCTCTCTTTGTCTCAGTGTGTCCAGCTCTGCTCATTAGAGTGGTGCTGTGCAGCTCACGGCCCACTGCTCCCCACTGCTATGCAGGGCCTGGCCTAAACAAACAGCGATGATATGAATCACATGTCAGATGATTGCAGGAAATAGAAGGAGTTTCTGTAATGCCCAGGGTTTGCACCATAATATATATGCGAGCTGTGACTTGGGATCAGGATAGCGGAGGTTCCTTTCAAACTGTAATCTGCTGCAAAAAACAAAATGAAAATCCTTATCAGCAATGCAACCCAATGAAATGCTCACACCTTACATTGTAATCTGATTACTTTCAGTTATTTCTGGATTACCTGGATTACCCCAAAATATATACAATATGCAATTAAATTCATTTGGTTCAATTTGCAGACAGCAATTAGTGTTGATGTCATAATCTGCATCAATTATCAATCATTATTTCAAGAGGTGCAAAATAACTCAGTGTTATGCAAATACAATCTAAATGCTTTTTTTTTTTTCCCATCAAACATTTGAGCAGGCCTAATCCAACAAGTTTCTCAAAAGTATCTTACATTAACAGTAATGGGTTACCATTTTTGTAATCAGCTTACACTACACTGTAATCACATCACATGCAATCTGTTACACCCCAGCCATACATTGCAAAAATGTGCAATAATGCATCAGATCAGGAGAGAACTGATGAATATTATTAATCAAGAATAACAAGATTCATCTTGTTAAACTCCAAAATCCCACTGGTGAAAATTAAACTGTCTAATTTGAGAAAATATGCTGAAAAGACAGCAACATTTTAGATTGAAAAAAACTGAGCTAGAGCATAACACAGTGGGAGCTTTGGATCAGAAAGATTTCCCCATATGCACACATGACACTTGTGTTGGAGCCCTAGGTGAGATCATGCAAAAACGCCCCTAGAAGACATTTTCCAAAATATTTTACAAGGGGATCTCAGAGGATGTGAATTAAACATGACGACACAGTTGCTTCTGTCTTTATATATTAACTTTTACCTACTACATGATATATGTCATTGCTACATGTAAATAAGATGAAATATAGCCTAAGCCTATACTTTTTGACTTTTTGCCATACAGCATTAGCTGCATCCTAAGCATTAGCAAAAACTGAGAAAATCTACAAACATGAAATACCAGTATTATGAAAGAAATATGATAGAAGAACTTTACAGCAAACCCTCACGGAGCTTTCTCACATCAGCAAATCAGGCCCAGACTTTTCGCAAACATGCAGCCTAGTCTTTAGTCTAGTGGTTAGCTATGAATACACGAACACAGTAAGTTATTATTACTTATTAAAGTGAACACTTTGGCTGCTGCTGAAATCGTTGCAAGACACAGTTACACGAGACAGTTTGACAGCTTTTGCTAATGTTTCTTGACAAAATTGAATCATGAGTGCCACACAGCTGAGGAACCTCATGTAGGAGCAGGGCAGCTACTAATGGTCATTTTATATTTCAAAATGTTAGGTTATAAAATAAAAAGCAAATAAAAACATCGGGGGAAGGAGCACGATGGATTGATACTGTTGGTGATTTGAAATATTTATAGTATACAATATCAGCCTTTATGGAAAGAACTGCATATTATGGGTATTTTGCCTCTTTAACTAACATAAACAGAGCATAGGTACGGCAGATGCACCATAAACATTTGTTTTTAGCGGCTTCATCATCTTTCTAGAATCAGTTCAGAGTTCAGCAGAGGCCTGGAGAGAAGCCTGACAATTTTGTGAATGATCACATGGTTGTTCTTGAACTCAGTGAGGAAAATAGTGCAAGTGCATCAAGATAAATACAGCAGAGGCGTTACTCTTTTAGGGCCTATTTTCTTATGAGGCAGTAAAAATAGGATGTTACTGAGGAATCCACGTGTAAGGTGCTGCTGGAATTTCTCTGCTATCCATGTGTGATGATATAAGATGGCTCGTGATTCTTCATCTAACCTACATGCAATATCTTAATTTCTTTTTTGACTTCCTGTGACCTCCAGGATTATCACAGCCCCATTAAATTTTACAGCCCACATGTCATCTACATGGCCCGGCGCTCAAATTGAGCCCATTAAAGTCCACGTACACTGTAAAAACAATTCCACTGAATCAACTCACACTTTCAGTTAAAGCACATTGTTTCGAAGGCAACACGCTGCAATTACTATCCCTCCAGCTTATGGCATGAAATATGTCCGGCCAATATTTTTTTGTTTTTCCGTGTAATGTTCATTGTTCTATTGAGTAAATCGATTCAATATAACTATAAGAAATACATATCTGTTGATCTGGTGAGAAATGGGCAAACTGTCAACTAATTATCATACCTAATGATTGCCAAATGATCAAAGCAGATTTTTAAAAATGTGTCTTTTTTAGTCGAGCAAATGTGTCTTGCAACTACATGCTAGTATGGTAGTAACTATATGTTTTTAATGTGTGGGATTATGATAAATAGGGGTTTTAATTTGAATTTGAACACGTATGGTGCCAAAATTGTAAAATTTATACATGTACACATATTCGAATAATCTGGTAGCAAATGATGAAATAAACATTTGCTGCTCACTGAAATGAACGTGGCTAATGATAACTAAGTTGTGAACAGTAAATTGTAACAGAATTTAAATGATTTCTCTCTTTTCTCAATCACTGCGATTTCTCTGTGTGGACATTTCACCCTCCCTTGCCCAGTGCATCCAGAGAGAGGCAGGCTTTGAGGAAAGTCTTTTTGTGTTTAGGCCTTTGAATATCTATTCTTTATGATCTGTATTCCCTCTGCTGAAGTTCAGAGTGTGTGTGAGCGGAGGAAGGGGAAAGGGTGGAATCATAACACTGATGATGAGATGACACCGAACATACTTTGGAGAGCATTTTTGATTCTTTACACATTTTCCTAAACTCAGACAAATATATCCAGAAGCTATCACTGTATTCCATAAGCCGGTTCGATGAATAATGGTTGTTATGACAGGAAGCGGTGTCAATCAGACATGATAGCTTGAAGAAGTAAAATAAACATGAAACAAGGCGAATAAAAAGAGAGTTATATAAAGCTCTCCTTGATGTTCAGCATCGCACCTCTTTACCCCGAGTGTGTCTGTTCTATAATGGCACAAAGTAGGGATGGGTTGGCACTGTCTTTTTCATCTCTCTGCCTTTTGTTAGTATGTTGAGAGGAGGAAAGAGAGAGGGAGAGTGAGGAAGGAGGAAGACGAGGAGGGTGCTGGGGATTGGACCCAGTCCCTGCACACCCAATTAAAGGAATCTTCTGCTCAAAGACACAGTCTGGCAACATGTGTTCTGACATTTGTCTTCCTGAGTGTTGTGATTTACGGTACCATGGAGCTAAAGGCTAAATTAGCAGCCGCCCAACATCAGAGACCGCACAGTAACGTCTGATGGGCGAGGATTGTCAGATAGGATGAGGCAGGCAGTGTGCTGCTGTCTTGTTTTCATCATCACATGCTCTTGTGTAGGCTGGCGACCACTGTGCTGTGTTGGCTGAGGAGTCACAATAATGTTTTGCTCCCTGCAAGATCTGCAAATTATATGAACTGTGTGTTAATAGACAGAAAATCAAGGAAAACACAAAAACATTCGAGCTGTGTTCAAAATAAAAATATTTTAAATCCCTATATATTATATCTATCATGTTGTGCCTCTCTACCTTGCATTAGTGTAACATTCATATCACATTTTGCCTTTAATACTCTGTCAGCCACTGTTTTATAATCATTCCAAAATCAGAGAAACACGTTTTCCCAGTTAAACAAATGGCAAAATTCACTATGAGGTAGATTTTCTGGCTCGTTACTGTAATGAGAAAGCAGAGTATGGATGTAATCAGTGTGGATGGACTGATACTGTTGGTGAACTCAACAGTATGGATGCTGACATCTGCATTCATGCACGCAGTCAGGGGCCCATGTCAAATAATCTCTCCTGGGTGACAGATTGTTTTTCCTCCTCTGAACCTATACAACACAAACTCTAATCAAGATGGTCTTTCCCCACTCACTGCTTTGATCTCCTCCTGTGGGACCTTTTTGTGCCACGCAGGATTCTCTGATAAGCCTCACAACTAGGCAACAATTACACTACTAATTACGCCAGTACAAAACCTTGACCTTGCACTTGATTTACCTGTCTCCACGCTTCAGCCTCTGAATTTGACATATTGCACGCCTGCATCGACACACATACGCAAACACAAACAAAAAGAGAAAAGCACACACTCCCAAACACACACAGAGACGCGCACGCACTCAAAAACACAAACACAAACACACTACATAACCTGCTTTATACCGAAGGCACGGAGAGCTCCCCGGTAGTTGCTGTGCAGTTGTGGGATATGCCGTCCCACCAGCCAGTGGGGAAGTGTGATCTCACAAGGTGAGCTGATACTGGAGGAGAAGGCTGCCTTGCGGTCAGCAGGGAGCCAGCGGGCCTCAGGGAAAAGCTCTTAACTTCTGTCAGGTACAAATAACCACGCCATTTTTCACCTCCTGATTTTTAACTGAGAAAATCATTCTGGTCCCTAGTCATATGAACTCTACACACATGCCATGAGTCAATTCTAGCTCTGACAGAAAGGAGTTCACCCTAACCTGCCAACCTTTATTTCTTCACCACTGTAGGACCTTTTTTCCACAATCCATTTTGTTTGGATTATTGTGTCTGATGCGCCCGGCTTAAACCATGTAAATATGATTGGATGCATGCCTTTTTATAAAAATAACTGTTGCATCTGTGGGCAGGGATGAGTGCATTCTGACAACTATGGCAGTCTTTGGGTTCATAATCATCATGTTATTGTGACCAAGAAGCTCTGTGGTAAGACTGTGTATCAAAATAAATACCTGTTACCTAACGAACATCCTTAGATAATCCTTAGGCTGCAAATGGAAATAAAAAGATTCAACTGTATTAAATGTATGCACACTAAGAATCAAAGTAAACTTCTATTATCATCAGTGTTTGACATGGGACAGGCTAAACAGAGGCTTCTGCCACACCATCAACACCTTTATTTTCTACATCCTTCTAAAAATACCATACTGAAATTTTAAAGTATTTAAAACAGAGTTACATATTGAAATACTTTCAATCACATTAACACACACATTGATTAATATGCATAAAAAACACTGATTTAAATAGAAATAGTGTGTGTGGACAGACCTCAGGTTGAATGTCAGCACAGTGATTTGCTCTGGTCAGACTGCTGCTAGGTGGTGCTATTGGTAGCACTGTCTCTGAGGGAGAGACTACATACTTGCAGCAATACTCTGTGTCCATCGGTATCTCCCAGAGTAGTAAAACTGGTGCTCTAGTTAGTAGTTATCCTGAAGTTGGCCTGTTTAATTAATATATTCCTGCACATTATGTCTACATGCAGTACCTTTATTATGTCTGATGTAGTAATAATGACTTTGCAGCTGCCTCTAAGGCTCTCATTCTTAAAGAGAAACTGTATGAGTGTGCCCCCATGCTCGAGTATGTTGCCATACATCACATCATTTAATGCTCTGAACTGTCAAAAACGTGTCACTCAGTCTCTCTCTTGACACCTTCATCTGTCACACTGAAATCATAAATACAATCATTTCCCCAATGTTGGCTCTTTATTCTGTCAACCGTTTCAAACTGCGACCGTGCCTCTTCATTTCCGACACATGAATAAGTGAAGGGCCATTAATATGTCTCTTTCATTACACTCTGGCACTCCGTACTACATAAGCAGGCAAAAAAACATTTGTAGTGTATTCTGTGTTTGGTGGGTTTTGGTTCTGATGTCCGATTTGTAAAGCAACAAAGATATGTCACGATGTCCACCATGAAAAAAATACATCATTCTCAGAACTCATATTGTGTTCCTGCTATTTACAGTAGAGAATAAATCTGGTGCATGGCATTATTTTTGCATTTTCTGCAGTGTTGTAGCTGCTTTAAATTTTGAGCAAAATATTTTCAGTCATCTGTGTTCGTTGTAAACACAGCTCAGCTCATCAGAAATAAGGAAAATTAATAAATAGAAACATGAGGTTGGATATTTCCGTGTCCAAATGTATGATCATTACAATTAATCTTTGCAAAAATATTAATACAAAGCAACTCTTTGTGCTGTGCATGGTTATAAGATTTTCACTGTTTAAGGGAAATACATAACGAACAGCACACATACTATTGTTTGTATGAAAACTGCTTGTGGCCAAACTGGTCAGACAGTTTTTTCTTTGTGTAAAGATCACCCTGTCCTTTGACAAACGCATTTTTTTCTTTTGTTTCTGTCGCCACTCCCAAGACAAGATTAGAGGGGAAACTCATCAGTCTCCTTGGCTGTTGTCTGATAAACTTTTTATTTGAAGGGTGTCCTGTCTGGTGTCTCTGGTGTCTTCCTCCACTGCACTCCTGATTTGAAATATAGCCTTACATAATGAGGGAGAAAAATAGAGCGGTGTTGCACCCCTGAGCTGGTGTCAGCTTAATCAATCATTTTTAAACACAGGCAGGCATGCTTACTCTACCCGCTTCACATCCGCCACATCCTTCCCCTGCTCAACATTTTGACAGCAGCATAATTCATTGTAACTCAAAAATTAAACCAGCAGCATCAAACTTGTCCTTGCATCCTTTTGGTTTAAACACAGGGCTGCGTGTGTGTGTGTGCGCGCGTGTGTGTGTGCGCGTGCGTGTGTGGGAAAGGCGTATGGTATGGTATCCATGTAAATCATAAAACATGCCAATTTTGCGCAAAGACTTAAACATTCATCTTATCTAATCTATTGCATGCACAGACATGTATGTAGTGTTTGGGTGCATACTGTATGTATACACTGTACATTTCCTTGTATGACGGTGGGTGTGCATTCCTGCGTGTTTGTGTAGTATTCATACCAGTTGGGCGGGCGTGTGTTTTTGTTTGTGTGTTGCGTATTTCAGAGGCGAAATTCGGAGAGGGCGCTTATGTCTCTCACTAGTTCCAGTTTCCCAGCTTAGACTCTGGATTACAGGCTGGAATGTTAGTGTAAGGTTCACACGGTCAAATTGCAGTGGGTCAGGAGGTCAGAGAAATTTGGAGGAGCTAAAGCTGCGCAGAAGGAAAGGAACTTGGCCTCTTCTCTTGGCAGTGAGACATTCTTTCTGGCTCTCTGTCAAAATGTCTGCCTTCATTGCAGCAGGGCTCCAAAAGTTATATCATGCTCTTGTTAGTAAGTTGCATGCCATGAGCACTGCAAACGAAACATGACAAAAATTGCTTTTGACAAAGTCCCAGTGACCGCTGCAGACTGACAATGTCTCTCGTTTGCTCTACTTTTTGAAAGCTAAAATGCATTACTATTATTATCGTTTTTATAAATTAAAATGTCTCACTTTCTCTTCTACATGTCTGTGAGCTTTAAGCACACCTGCACACGCTCATCAGTTATTCTATTTTAGCTGACCATACAGGTGTTCATTATCGGATGCTGACATTTTACACCAGAGTGTGAATGTGACCTTCCATCTGCCTCCTACTTCTTTCTGCACCTCTGCTTTTGTGCTCCAAAGGCCATGTTGGAAACCAATTATCCTCTTGTAAATACATAAACACTTGCGTAATAAGGACTAAGGTGTTTATGTATTTACAAGAGGATAATTGGTTTCCAACATGGCCTTTGGAG
>OMOV01021432.1:34452-46434 GCA_900312565.1 Beryx splendens
TACACCAGAGTGTGAATGTGACCTTCCATCTGCCTCCTACTTCTTTCTGCACCTCTGCTTTTGTGCTCCAAAGGCCATGTTGGAAACCAATTATCCTCTTGTAAATACATAAACACTTGCGTAATAAGGACTAAGGTGTTTCCCCTGGGCCGAGTGAAATGTTCGTTATCCAGTTAAAAAATAAATAAAGACGATCGGAGGTCATCACAGATCACAAAAGGTGTACGTAGACTAATTATCCTGTTTTTTTACTTTTGTCAACCACACAGTTGGCTGCCTGTCTTATATGAAACTCAGATCTGTTTAATGATCAGTATCTTATACATAGTATGTCTGTATTACAGGGAAACATCTGATCTAAGACTCTAAAGCCAAATGAAGGTACAAATGAAGGACACTGTAGCTTTTTTCTCATGTTGCATAGTAAAATCTATCACTTTATTGAATTTCAGAACACATCAGCAACACAGCACTGCAGCTTTGGTACATTAGATTCAATGCTAACAATTTATGCTGTAGTCAGGTAGCTGTTACGTATGGATGTAGTCAAATGCCTTTATCTATGGTGTGTTGGCTTTGTAAAGGCCATGACAGTGCCTGAGCATGATGTCCAGCCTATTGGAGTGTGAACCGTCAATAGCAGAACTCTTAGAGCAACGTTTCCCTCTGATATAAACAATATCTTCATGCTATTCTGCATGTCAACCTCGCTGCCTGAGAAATTTAAGTAGCAGCAAGATGGTAGAATACTTGAAATGAATAGCCAATTGCAAAGTTTCATTCCAATATCATATCTGTAAGTCCAGACAAATAGCTTTGAAAGAAGCACAAACCGAAACAAGACAGTAATAGTGTACATTTTCAAATTTAACTGGAGGAAATTGTTCTTTCAGATATGTTTAGACATGCATACAGGTTTCAATAAAATGTAATGGACAAGAAGTTCACCTTTGTAATTGTTTTTCAGTGCAAGTCCTTAAGATGATGATGATGATGATGATGATGATGATGAAGATAATCATCAATTTTGAAAAAGAACTAGCCTATAGTGAATGTATAATACATTTTAGAAGGATACTATACAAATACCACATCAAAAAATTAAGTCTCAATAGAAATATAAGGGAAATTATAGTTATATCTTAGGAGATACACAAAATCTGATAAGGTCACTATAAACTATAGGAGGTTTTTTTAGGAATATTATAGGAACATTTTAGTCCTTGCGATTTTTCATTAGGAAAGATGATGATGATGATGATTATAGTAGTAGTATTGTTTTTATAGTTATTAGTATTGACTTACTAATAAGCTTTGTGAGTTTGAACTGAAAGAGCAGGAGCATGTCAAAGTCCACGTGCAACGTGTTGAAGGGGCGGGGTTCCGCCTCGCGCTCTGCTCTGTCCGCTGATCACATGCAGGAAGCGTGGTGTTTGGAACTGCCGTGCAACAAGCGGTGCGTGGCTGCCGGACAGGCGCGTTGCCAGAGCAGAGCGACGTCTGATGCCAGTCGAACGCGACGCTGCAGCATAGAGCATATTCTGCCCAAATATAACTGTGTAATTTCTCACTTTCATGAGACAGAGAGGAGACACAGCCTATCTATCTCTAACTGAAACTAAAACGAACAGCCCTATACCACCAGCTCATGCAGACAACAGAGAAAGCAGTCCGCTCCTCCCCCAGGATGGTGATGATGATGATGATGATGATGATGATGATGAGGAGGAGGAGGAGGAAGGGGAGGAGGAAGAGGAGGATGATGACGATGATGATGGAAACAAGAGTCCTCTCATTCTCATTGTTTAGATTCTTAGAATAATTAAAGTTCAATGGCTGTCTTTGTCACCATCATGACTTTATGGTCCACAGTAGTTCTGCAGCAGAGAGGAGAGACTTTCACAGCCTGTGTGGTGGAGTCTCTCATGAATAATTCTCCCATCTCTCATGCTCGCTTCCATGGCTTTGGACTGGGAATGTCGAAACATGGGCTAGATGTTGTTAATGTTGATGATCATCATCATCATCATCATAATCATCGTCAACCTTGTATACAAGGATGATGATGATGATGATGATGATGATGTTGACCATACAGAAGATGGTGATGATTTGCAAACTGTGATTAAAGCAAAATAGTGCTATTTAGCCCAAGAGCCAGGGGTTTTCATATGTTTATTTAATTTGATTCATTTTTAATTGAACAGCTTATGCTACTAAAAGGTATGATGTTTGGCTGCAACTATAGAAAATCACGTTTTTGACAGTGTTGGACAGTTTTCTGTTTCCAATTCAACAGCAGCTCATGTGCCATTAATTCATATTTAGCACATTTTCTAAGGAATGTAATATATTGATGTGGAAAACAGCTGGACAAGACTAGACGGCAACAACATGCTGATGTTCCCATGTAAAACTGCACAAGGTCGATCGGCATGGATTACTTTTAGGCCTACATCTATTCATCGGCTATTGACAACCTCTCCCTTTTCAGTTTGCAAGACTGGAGCTCTCACTAGCGCTGCTAGTGGACAATCAAACCTACACACCCACCTCCAGACACACTCGCATTTCTCATTTCTTACTTCTACTCTAAATTAGATAGCAAGACGTAGTCTCGGAGCTCACAAATCGCATAGAATTAGTTTTAAGTACTAGCAATAGTTAAGCAGTAAATCTGAAATTCAACATGGAGTCCCCTCCTGATCCAGCGAGCGACCCGGGCAACAGCGCCTCGGAGCCGGCTACCCCGGTCAGGGAAACCCCGGTAAACCTGGAGACGCTCCGGAAAGCGGACCATCCAGCCCCGGTGCGAAGGCAGACCTGTTCAAGCACCAACAGAGGTAAGCACGCCGTATTTCTCATGTTATTATTATGAGAAATATTGATCGATCGAGGGATTTGATCAAACTTCAATGTGAATTAAATCGCTTCCCCCCATAAATAACTGCAGACTGTCTAATCAATCAACCACAGGGACGTTTTTATTTCCTACCATCGCGGCTTTTGCCCATTCGGCAGTCATTAATGCCTCCGCCTGTGTTGCCCTGGTGCTCAGGCGCCACTGACAGCTCAAATCATAGAGGGGTGATACGGTCACAGATGTCACATTCACTCTCACTGTCAGATAAGTCAATTACCGAACAACTTCAATAGACGGACAGGCGCTTCATCTGATGCCAGAACAGGCCAACCTGCGGACGCGAACGCGACATCTCCAAGTGTCAAAAGTGAACTTTTTGGAAACTGTGTCGATTAGTCCCCCTTCCCCTTCGTAGGGACGTGCCCCTCCACTATTCTTGATCCAGCAGACAACGCCGTCTGGCCGGAATTATACATATCCAGCTGTAATAGATAGAGGCTATTCTTGTGTGCAAAAGACGCCCCAGCAGCTGGAATGTGTTTAGCGCCAGCTCTGAGATACTGTTTCACACATGAAGGCACTGCATGGCGTTTGCGACCAATCTCCAAGACGCACATGATTATAGACAGTAAAGCTACAGGCCCGTGTTTGTCATTTAGCCCGTCAAAGTCTGAATTGCTGGCGAAGACTAGTTCATTTTTTTACATTATTTGTCCACGTCCCGTCCATGTTGTACAGTACAGGCAGTATTTAACCACACCCCCCTCCACACTGCCTCCAGTATTAGGCTAACCGGGCTCATCCAAGTTCAAAGAAATAGCGATTTCTCGGCTGATTCTTACAAGCAGAGTTCGTGTAGGTGCAGCGAGGCGAAACATTGTAGATAGGACAATTAATTCATTGCACGGCGGGTTTTGTGTGCGCACTCCTCCTGTGCGCAAGGGTATATTTAGAGTGTGATATGGTGAATGTGGAATGTAAGCTGGTTATGTAACAGGTTTAGCCATAAACAGAGGCGCGCAACTGAGAGCAGAAATCATTGCAGATCTTTTTCACTTTATTCGGGAGTTCACCGGGTCCACATAATCACCACGATTGTTTAATTTACAAATCAGTGTGCGCCGCGGTGGATATTTATACCACTAAGGGGACACTGTTTGACTTTGTGGGTTGGCAGAGCCCAGGCGCTTATGTAATAGCGGGGGGAAAGACAGGTAGTTGGGACTTGGGAGGCTTCATAGATTGATTTCTTTTTCACAAGTCTGACTTTGAGACACTCCTAACCTGCTGACCCATATTCACCCCCCACCCGTTTATGCACAGGATTAAAGTGCGTCTGGGAAAGAGAAAGACAGGAAAAAGAACGCCTTTGGTCTGTTATGTAATGCTGAATGGGTGAAAAAACATGTTGAGTGGGACAACCTCTGCTGCTTTAAAGGAGTTTCCCTGCACTGAAACTTTGCTCTTTTCCGCAGTCATTCCGCCCCTTTTACTGAGAGTACTGAGTATTGATCTTGAGGAAAAGTTTTGATAACTTTTTGATAACTTATTGTATGTGGATATTAGTTGTAGTTTTCTCCTGGAATGGGGTATTATTTCCATAAGTTCTCCCACTTTTTATTGTATGATTGAACTCTTAGAGTGTGTTATAGGTTATCATATTCCTTAGTGTATTACGTCACAATGCAGACCTCAGTCTAAACAAGCCTTAAAGGCCGTGCTAAGGAACAGGCAGTTCAGTTTTTTTAATCTTATCTCCAGAATCATTAAGTCCTAAAGTTCCTGTCTTTAACTTTGATATGTGCCTGCACAGTGTTACATTAACTGTAATGTGTTGTGGTCTATTGTCTCATGTTCATGGACTCTTAAAATGTTGGAATACGTTTAGAATATATATAACTATATTTGTTTAAAAAAGCACTTAATTGGTCTCACAATTGAGCACATTTCAAAATGTAGTAACGTCGAAAATATCCAGTAAAGCGTTCCACTGCGCAGGAGAGCAAGAGGAAAGTTATAAAATTCTATCTTTCTTAATGAAATGTTGACTTAATTGCTTCATTTAATAAGGCGTTCATCAAAAAGTACATGTGTTCTATTAAGAAGTAATTGCCGTCGGTTTATCGCGGTGGCCCAGTCCAGTATAGGATCGCTCAAAAAATAAAACAATAAAAATGGTTTATGGCTCACGCTCGAGTTCCAGACTTGTAAGGCATTTCAGGATCACAGTGCTGTGTTCAGACTCTCGCTCTGCAGGACAGCCGCAGAAACCAACATCTCAGATACAGCAGACACTTGCTCAAGTGCAGTTTCCCTTCTTCACACCAGCTGCATTAGACTTTCTGAGGATGCACATTTCTTATCCTGCATGCAGAGCGTTTACTGTTTTAACCCTGAGTGCTAATACCTTTTAAGTAGAAAGGGCTTACTTCAGCAGAAGCTCTGCTGTAAGACTTGAGTGGGTCAGAGAACAGGCCTTGGAGGGTTGTGGATATCATTACTGGAAAGAAGAAAGGGTGCTATTTTCATATTGCAAGATCCCTCAGTTCGCAAATTTGGAAACAATCAATATTAATGGCTTGGTTATGTAAGTTGATGGTCTCTGCAGAGGCTTGGTTGAAACTTCACAATTGAATAGGGAAGCTCTGAAACCGCCGATCTGATAAGAGCCCCGGTGTCCCGATCCACTGTGTTAACCTGACGTTGCCTGTGTTTGAGTTAGTTTGCATGCGTTTGTGTGTGTGTGCGTTTTAGTAGCACTGCAGTAGTAGTAGACTGCATTGAGTGATTAAGATGAGAATCGTCTGTTTTATGGTAATGGAAATGCCCACAGCACCTGTTTTTCTGTCGCTTCTTACGCAGTGGCTTTAGAAATGCTTGATGCACTCATTTACAGAGTCTAACGAGTCATCTGAACATCATTTTCCCACAATAGGGAGAAAGTGGTGGAACTGATGGCGAGCCATAGGAGGCAAATAACTCATGGCAAATAACATTATGTTCCTTTCACTGTGTGGGAACATTGTGAAAGTTGTCACCTGCAACATGGTTTCCTGCAACGGAGAATATTACAGCACGTTTGGCTTATCAGTCTGCCTCAGTGTAATATCTGGATTCTTCTGATCTTTTCACACTAACTACCAAACAGCTTTCAACTTACACGCTGTAACATTTAGTGATTTTGTAGATTTTTCCACAAGGTTTTGCTTTTTTCATAAAAGATATAGCGACTTCAATTGCTTGTTGCATAGTGGACAAGAAATCATGCCTGATGCTACAGTTGTGGTAGCTGAACAGTAGCTGATCCAAATTAAAAAGGCACAGTATAAAACCATTTGGTCCTTTCTCTCTTCATGAACACATAACTGGACTTTCATCAAACAGTTTTATTTTCGGGGACCGGAATGAAAGCTGTCGGCCGGAGTGGCAGCATTTATTTAGTTGTTGCTGACAGAAGACAGATGGGGTGCAGGGAAGCAGAGGCCTTTAAAAAAGGTTTTACACAAGATCTCAGAAAGCCTGGAGTTGGCATGGGACTCACGCACCACTCAAGTGGACAGCAACATTAGTGAGGCTGTGGCATTCTCAAATTTGATGAATTAGGGCTCCCTGCCCGCTGGAGAGCATGAAGATACAGGTACAGGCTTAGCCATGCTTTCAGCCTGGACAGATCCGGGAGAGGAACTCCATTAGGTGTCTCTTTCTTTCTGGCTGGCTGCCTATACAATAATGGCTCTCGCTCCTCCTGCATTTTCAGTTTACATGTGGGTGAGGTGATAATGTTACAAGTTCTCTTGTTGATACCTGTCAGACAACCCTGTGTTTAGCGTTAGCTCAAGGGCCAGGAGTTGCATTGTTAACATACTAGTTACAATTAGCCTATTTAAAGTCAAGACTCAGTAATTGACCTATTCACATATCCTTGGGTGAGTAGGCTGCTCACACACTCAGGCGTTCTGTTCTCTGACGCTCAGCAGTCTACAAAATCAGTCATTTTAGCTAAATGAGATAAACAGCGTTTCATTGAGTAAGCAGCACGCGCACACGTCAAGCTGCTGCACAGACAGTGACATCTGCTCTGAGTTTAGACTTTGGCACCACTAACTTTGAAAATGTTCTCCTGTTCTTACGAGCGTCAAAGGTCAAATCCCATTTGAACCAGGATTATCTAATGAGCCTGGACCATTCACATGAGCACAGATTTTGTATCTTGTCTCGTAGGTGGGGCTTTCTTTCTTTCTTTCTTTCTTTCTTTCTTTCTTTCTTTCTTTCTTTCTTTCTTTCTTTCTTTCTTTCTTTCTTTCTTTCTTTCTTTCTTTCTTTCTTTCTTTCTTTCTTTCTTTCTTTCTTTCTTTCTTTCTTTCTGTCTATCTGTCTATCTATTTAGATTTTCAGTGTAAAATGGGTGCATGCATGTACAGTAGAGCCCCATTTGTCATGTAAAAACCCAGTGCTTTGGGTTTATATGCTTTAGCAGTAATCAGTTCAAAATAAAAAACAATGAAACATGACTTCTATATGAAATATATTTTTTAAAATTATTTTGTATTTTGAGGCTAAACTGACCCTTTGCTTCACAAGGACATTTAGAACAGCCTAGTAGTTTTGTTTTTTTTGTTTAAAAAAAAAAAAAAATTCTCATTACTTTAGAGTGAATCATATTTTTCCAGCTGTTTTATAGATGATCAACTAGCAGACATTTTAATAGTTTTTCTTTCCATTATGAAAATAATACAAGAACCTGTGGTTATGTAGTTGTGTTGCAGCATATATTTGGTACCGGGGAAGCTGCAGGAAAAGACGCCTGTGGATTTTATTGTAGGAAGCTACTCTGCAGACACACTGCTGGTCCTTCAGTCAGTGAAAACTGTCTTACTCGTCGGACACTGCTAGTTCACTATTACGTGTACCAGGCGTACCACTGCCTTCACTCAGGAATTTTCTTTAAAAAAGAGTTCAGCACTTGACCCATGATTATTACTAAGCCTAAACATCTGGGCCAATAGCTTCAAAGTTCATATGAGTGAATTCCAAATGCATTATTATTGATAATGCATAAATATATGTTTTCATCAACTATATCTTATAGTACCCTATAATGATTTAGAAAATTACCAAGGTTCAAGTTATTTGAGTCCATGTCCTTTTAATCAGTAACAGCATTGTTTTTATTCTCCAAGTACAACGGGTGCACAAGGAGTTTGACTTGGTTAATTGGTGCTGGCACGTTACAAGACAGTTACACAATGCAGGATTCACACTCTAGATGCAGAACAAAATGTGATAGGATCTCTCATATAGTTGAGACAAACTACTATATGACCGCAGACTGATCATAAACACTCCTACAAGTACACCTTTAAAGCCGAAGAAGTTACGGTGTAGCTGCGTAACTTGTAAGATCTCTTTTTAAGTTTATTGGGTGTATATAGGCAGTGCAATGTAAGCCCTAATAGGCTATATTAATTAAAAAAGTTTAGAGACATCAAACCTAACCCAGACCAAATGTGAAAGTTTTATTCTTGCGGGACAGTTTATTTTGGAGTTTGAATCACCAGTGGCTCAACTGGGGCTGGCGAGGAAGTTTCCGCTGGTGACAGGCACCAGATTTGATGTGAAATCTCCTGTGGTGAATGATAGCTCAGATCTATGGCCCATTTACAGAAGTTTGTATCTTAGATAGAAAAGTCTGAATAGTAATGACCGAAAATACTCCAGATGCATTATTGGAGGGTGTTAAAGGAGTCTAAATTTAAAGCGGTACACTGTGACCTAAGTACTGGTGCTGTGGAGTAGCTTGGCTCTGCGCTGCTCTGATATGAAACGGGGCCCCTCAGAAGAGGCCTAGAGGGAGAGAGGTGGTGAGCGGGGTCTAAAGGATCACTCCCAGGAATTCTTATGTCACATCTAGGGCCAAGCCTTTCGCAGCTCCACCAGTCTGGAGAATACAAAGCTCCTCAGCAGGTAGGTAAGCCCCTCAGACTGAACATTTCCAGCACTCAACCGGGGACTATTCGACCGACCAGTGATATCATTGAAACTATCACTCCTGTGCCCTTGACCAAAATCATGCTGGACACACACATACGAGCTGTTTCCCACCGATGTTAAACTAAAAGCCATTCGGGTCTGACTCTTCTTGCAGGCTGCAGGATCCTGACATGTGTTGAACACTTGAGACAAAAAGCACTGAGGGTCTCCCAGCCACAGAGGCTCTCCCAGACATTACGTGCATGTGCGTGCGTTAAAACAGCAAGAGGTAACAGTGTAAAATCTCTTATTTGAACAGCACACCTCAAGAGTCTCTTAACTGGTATTCGTCTTGGTTACTGTAGGCTGAATGGCTCTCATGGCAGCCCTGCTGTTAGGACTCTGTCGAGTGCTGGATGACTGCGACATCAGTCTAAGAAGAGAATGGGAATAATGTCAGTTACATTTTGTCTCTTGTTTGCTGTATATGACTATGGCTATAGGGCACAATAGAGTCAGAGGAGGCTATATCTCTACTTATCTTGTGTCTGCAAGATGTGTTAAATATGGCTAAAACAGCGACTGGGTAGAGAAAGTGGTCTTAGGAAATAGTTTATCGCTGAAACTTTATTTGACTTGGTTCATATCAACCTGTTTAGAGGATTTGTGTAATTACCTCTTTCTGCGAGAGTCTCTGCAGCATTATTTAATGCTTACTTTTATGTCTGGAGTTGACGTGTGTGTACAAGAATCCACTTACAAATTGTGCAAATTATGATGAAGAATACTTGCAGCAGGAGCACAACATGTTTTCTGGTATATACTTTGAATTTCCTTTGCTTCTGTCACAACGGGCTGAGCTAATAACTCTTAATGAGGCAAAGGATGCATATCATTCCCTCCTTTGTCATTTTTGCTGCATCAATACTTTCAGAGTATTACTCAACAAAGTTTATTTTGTCACCTGAAACAAACAAAAAACTTTTGGAGACATGAAAGATAAGACAACTTGAAAATCAGTGTCATTTCTGTTGGCTTGATTATTTATATTGGAGTAACAAGCGCGACTTAATCTCATAAATAAAAAAGGGAAAGATACAGATCCGTCCCCTCCAGGTACTGCCGCCACTTAATCGAATTAGCTCCACTCTCAGGCTTGACGGGCTCTTCAAACACCCCTGGTGACTTCTGAGTGCCGATTACAATCAGCTACTATTTTCAGCCTTTGATTAAAATCTGGTGAGGTTGGACAGAATTTTTTAGAGTGCAGAACCAACTAATTATTAACATGGAGCCCATCTCTCCAGTTTTTTTGCCAATTACAGAGGGCGAATGGACTGGAGTACTTAAACAATACCCATAAGTATTAATCATGTTGAATCACACCGTGTGAAACTATTAGCTTGTTCTTATTTAAATATCTCACAGTAGTCAGGGGTGTTTTCCAAGGATATAGGTCCTTACTGACCTTCATGTTTGTCCATAAAACATGAGTTTGGACATTATAAACACATGTGAAAGCAATAACTTTGCTTCAGTATTTGTGAAATTGAAGAAGCCATTCGTATGCGTTTCATAGTCCAACATCTTGTCTAGTTTTGATGAACCATAACACTATAATCTTTGTTAAATAATCTAGCTCCTCATCCGTATTCTCTCATCCGACAGACAACAATAATGAACACAACTCAAACTGATGCTTTACTCATAAAATAATAGAGGATGATCACAATTGTTCCTGCTTCATATGTCATAAAATCATTGTAATCTGCCTGTCAAACACAATTCTCTCCCATTGTTAGTTTCAAAAAAACTGAATTTGAATATGAATAAGTCACTAATGAATATTTGGTTCTTGTGTGTGTGGATTGATTGCTGTAGGAGGCGTATAAAGACAGAGAGTGTGCCATGATGGGGCTCAATCAATGCCGCTGTGCTGCTTTCTGGCAGTGATTGAAAGACAGAGTCACTCTTCACCATGTATGGAACACGAATCATGCTCATTCACTGACAAATAATCATCTGTCTTATCAATCAATATTTGCTGCTTTATTTTACTAATGTAGTACTTAAGAAGCAATAATTAACGCCATGCTGGGTTGTTAAAAGCCTATTTTTATGTGACAGACAGAAATAGACATACAGAAATAGGAAGATGGAAGGCTTTGGTTGATGTTGATAGTGGCATATCTTTCCTCATACATTGTACAACGAACTCAGCAGAATTTATTACACATCAGAAGGAATTACAAATGCATACTAATTACAGTGCAAAGTGCTGTTGCGTTCGAGTTGCATTAACATAGGAAAAAAAACAGCAGGTCTTTTTTATTTGTATGGTCTTTATGTTGAGTGATCTTAGCCATCACAAGTGGTTAATTTGTCTGTCTTGTAAATCCTAATGGCCTAATTCCACGGCCATAGGTCATGGTCCCCGTTATAAATTATGAACCTACCATACTTGTTAAGAAGTAACTGGGTTAAAACAAGACGGCACTTTGAGAAATGTGGCATGTGGACGGATGTTCAAAACCAACACAAATTTAAGTCTTTCAGAAACATTAAATTCAGAAGCATTTACTTATCACAGTTAACATTTACTTATCACAGTTAACGCAAAACGTCCTTCATCTTATTCTCTTCCATGAACTACTACTACTACTTTTCATTCGGTGTGCGTTTGTTTGGGTAATTGAAAGATAGTAAAAGACAGTCTTTAACTGAGGGAATATTCATTCTATGTCGTCTTGTGTTAAACAAGTATGGCTTGTGATGCTCATTAATTTCTGCTTGCTCCACTTGCAGTGTTTGGGCTCTCTTAGCTGGCTCAGTGCCACAGTGTCTTCTGAAAGAGCCACTTCATCTCTGTCAGGGGCAGGTGGAAATTTGCTGCACACTTCTAATTGGACAAAGTGCCTTTCAAACTCTGAGCCATCATACACAGATCAGATTATCAGACAGACCAGGTGTCAACAGAGGTTTTTCACTTACCTCC
Source organism: Beryx splendens (assembly GCA_900312565.1). Taxonomy (NCBI): domain Eukaryota; kingdom Metazoa; phylum Chordata; class Actinopteri; order Beryciformes; family Berycidae; genus Beryx; species Beryx splendens. The sequence goes on from OMOV01021432.1 coordinate 46,281, forward strand.
TCCCCTTCTGCACTCCTCTGCATCTCCCAGTCCACTTTCAGTCTCTCCCTGTGCTCGTATCTCCGACTCCTTTTTAACTCCCTGCCGCCCAGTGGCCCAAGGCATCATGAGTCTTGTTTTTACAGATTAATTAAAGAGAAGCATGCTTGTTTTT
>OMOV01021465.1:1715-13576 GCA_900312565.1 Beryx splendens
AGATACACAGTTTTCACATTTGCATGGTTAAGTATTTCTATTTACACCAGCTGTAACTGTAATGTAAATAGAAATACTTAACCATGCAAATGTGAAAACTGTGTATCTCCAATTTTGATGCTTTTCTGTTTGTTTGTTTTTAAGTGAACTGAAATTAACATTTTATTGGTTAACTGAACGGTTTTCATCCTACAGCAGTGATTTACTTAGAAAGTTTTATTGTAGGCTACATACAAGATGAAATGTATTTTTTTTATTTTTGTAGTGATCGTTTACAATTAAGAGTTTTGATGATTTTAACATTCATTCAGAAATTCATTGTATTGTTTCAGACCTAAACTGGACTTGTCTAAATTGTGTTAGACGTACTATTTACTGTTAAAAAAAATGCACTTATAACATTTTTTCCTCTAATGATACTGGCCTAGCGTAATAAAGCTGGGTTTTTTAAACTCCAGTGTTGTGTTGTGTCTGTACAGTAGAGCAATATTGACCTCTTGTGGTCACGTGATGGTACTACACCTGTTTTCAATTGCCAATTTAGCTGATGCTGTTATCCAGAGAGACTTGGGAGCAGGCAGAAGGACGCCCAGGCAGGACAGGAGTCATGGTTGAGTTGTTACTGTGTGGTAGCTCCTGAGTCAGTAACCCCTACTGATACTGACGCTGTCTCATCCCACAGTTATTACCACATCCACAGCAAAGTGACTGTTCGGCTCTCCGTCAGTGGATCACAATGCAAGGCATATGACACCAAGGAATAATTTGGTCTCTACATGCTACACAATCATGACCGGTTTGTGACTGTTTCGTGATCCATTACTGATTAGATTCATTTCCTGTCATACTGCACAAATACAAAAGGCCCCTCCCTCCCCAGCCCCTTTGATGACCATGAAATCACATGAGCCTTACAAGATTAGAAAATGATCAAATAAATGTATGCTATGCATGGTAGGCTATATCATTAAGCTTTATGGCATGGTCCAGAAGTGATAAAGAGGCACTACTGTACACTGTAATGTAAATCTTTGTAGCTCTCAGTTTGTGGGACAGGACACATCAGTGAGTAATATCAGATACACACTGAATGTACAAAATATTAGGAACATCTTCCTGGTGTTGATTCGCAGTCACTTTTGAACAATCCACATTGTCTCTTTAAAAAATCCTCTAACTCCTCTGCTTCTCTTTATATACATCTTGTTTGTGATTGGTAGAGATTTAATAAGGGAAATTAATAAAGAACAATGGCCTGGATTCATCTCATCACATATACAGCCCTTTTTTTGTTTTGTTTTTGTTTTACAAGAAACGGACTATTTTCGGTCAATGGTGAAAAGAGGCAGCTTGGCCACTCCAGGCCATTTTGACCATTCATCCCACACTCAGGTCTGCGGCCTCCGCGCCAAACAAGAAGACTATTGTGCATCCGGAGTGGCTGCCACTGACGCGCTTCCCCAGCTCCCCAGCTCCCCTGCTCCCCTGCTCTCCAGTCAGCAGGAGCCCCGTCCCATCAGTGGAACAACACCGCAAGACCGAGCACCGTTCCAAAATATACAAACATTTGACCAAACATGCTTCTGTTCATGTAGATTAAATCCATTCTAAATATAGTTTGGGCACTGGTAATACCTTTTCTTCATTGAATGTCATCTTACACGTACAAACTAAATCCCAGTTTTAAACAGCTCTGAACTTATTCTGACATAAAGATGAAGTGTAGCGTTTTTTGTCCGTGTGGGGGCCCCATCGCTCCCGAAACAACCCAGTCACAGTTTTGTGGTGGAATATTAACTTTTAGGAGCAGGTTTTATATGTGTAGCCTATATGAGCAATTCAAAAGGGTTTGCATTCCAGCCTTCCCAGAGCAGAAAGTGGGACGGACTCGGATGCCAGTCAGGACCGTCCGATGCGACAGTAGGAGACCAAAACTCACCAGGAACACAGACAACATGGGGAAGGTAATTGCAAGCGTTTGCAACAATGGTTTTGTATGTTTTTCAGGTTTTGGTAGTCGCTTTTTGTCACCAAAGAGTTTTCCTCCCCATTTTCATTCACCTAAAAAAGTTGCACGGTGCAGTTGGAATGGGACGCGTGGACAGCGAGGAGGAGGAGGGCGTTTCAAGTGGTCTATTTTGCACTATTTGTGGACAGTGTTGCCAAAATCAATCACATATGTTTTTATATGGTCAGTCGAAGTTAGGAAGCGTATTTCGGGGTCAGTGCATTATATCTACCGGCCCAGCCGAACCGTTATATCTATTCGACTAAGGTGATGCAACAGGCGCATTTCCCCAGCATTAACCAGTCATCAGTTAGAGAGTAAAACTGTCACGCTGCACTGACAGTGCGCTGATGGCAGTTGTTTCTAATGCAGCCTAATGTCTCTGCAGCCAGAGACATTAGGCAACGAGTCAACTCCAAGTATGATAAGAACTATAGTAATGCTATCATATATTTAAGAAGGATACTATACAAACATCAGCACAAAACCTAAAAATATTACACAGGTCAAAAATTATACTACTGAAAATCCAGTAGTAGCCTGATACTAGGAAGTCACTATGAAGTTGCTATAGTAGAGAGGTTTCGCATTGAATGTATCTGTTTTAAATGTGATTGTTGTTGTTGTTTTTTTATTATGTTTTAAAAATTTTATTTTCTATTTTTATTATACTTTTTCTTAATCTTTTTATTTCTCTATGCTCTTTTTTCCCCCCTTTTTAAATCCATTTTATGTAAAGCACTTTGAATTGCCTCTGTGTACGAAATGTGCTATACAAATAAACTTGCCTTGCCTTGCCTTGCCTAGTAATACTAGTATGGCAGACACACTTTACAGCAGGCCTATGTCCCTTTATTATAGGGATATTATAGTGATTTTACCTTAATTTAGATGATCATGATCTCATGCTTATCAGAAGCTTCAGGCTTAACAATTTTAACTTGAGCAAGTCATGGATGATTGACTGACATGTTGTGGACCCCAGGAAGAGTAGCTGTTGATCTGCCATCAACTAAGGGGCATCCAAATAAACAATAAACACATTTCACTTACATTGAAAAAGTAGTTGTGTGATCAGTTGTGTTAGTATCACAGTCTTAGAGATCTTGAACTGGTAAGCTTGTTTGTTGACCATTTGCTGTATTTTAATTGTGTGTGACTAAGGGAAAGAGATTTGGCACCTAATTTATGGAATTTGTGATTTATGGTCACTGCTAGATGTTTTATTACTGTGGAATGCATTTGTTGCAATAGTGATTAAAAGTTGTTGTTCATCATTCAGTAACCAAACTCTCTCTGTGTCTCTTTCAGACACTATGTGGGACCAATTATCCAGTCAGCATCTGCTTCATAGTGGTGAATGAGTTCTGTGAACGCTTCTCCTACTATGGCATGAAAGGTATGTAAACTCTATAGCCTGACAACATGTATGTGTATGGATGGAGAAAATGCTTCTGTATTAATACAGTTTGAAATAATCCCTGACACAAAGTAGGATCAGGGAAGATGAAGGGCAGGCAGACCCTCAGCTTGTTAAATTGGTTAACAGGGTCTAAGGCAATGAGGGCAATCCAACAGAGAGACCACTATAACGACCTCCTGGTTCTAGTCCCCCTCCCCCACTCACATGTCCTGACTGTCTGCCAGACATCCTCTTTCATTTGACACACACACGCACGCACGCACGCACGCACGCACGCACGCACGCACGCGCACACCTTTAGAAAAAACAGCATTTGTTCTTTTGTATTCCAAAACATCCCATCATGTGAATACTTTGAGAAGAGTCTGAAGATCTGCGTTGATTTATGTCAGAAATTCACTTCTTAATTCACAATCTCAAAGTCGAGAAACCCAGGAGCCATGTTCATGTAGCGCACCACTCCGTTGTGAGCAGCTGTCTGCATGTACTGTCTGCCCACAGCGGTGCTGACGCTCTACTTCCTCCGCTACCTGCACTGGGACAATGACCTCTCCACGGCTGTGTACCACGCCTTCAGCAGCCTCTGCTACTTCACACCGGTGCTGGGGGCCCTCATCGCTGACTCCTGGCTGGGCAAGTTCAAGTGAGTCCCTGCTGTCCCGTGTGCCGTCAGTGGCACATGACTTCCAGTCAAAAGTTTGGACACGCACACTTTTCTTTATTTTTACTATTATTCACATTTTAAAATAATAGTAAAGACATCAAAACTATGAAACTATCTTATATTTTAGATTCTTTAAAGTAGCCACCCCTTTGCCTTGATGGAAAGGCAAAGGCTTTGGAAAGAAATTCATACATAGGAACAACTTAACTATTTATTTTTATCTAAGAAACAAATTTCAAGCATTTAAGCATAAGCCTTTAGATGTCAACTCTCTAAGCTGGAAACGAACTTTCCCTAAACTGTGAAACGTGATCTATGAGGAGAGACCAGTCACTCTAAACATGCAGGTAGATCTTGCTGTGTAGCTCCGAATGTAAATCCAGTTCGCTCCACACAGGACCATCATCTACCTGTCCATCGTCTATGTAATCGGCCATGTGATCAAGTCCGTTGGAGCCATTCCTACCGTGGGAGACAGCACTGTGCACATGTAAGTCGCCTGTATTCATCTCTAATTGGACGGAAGGGCAAGAATTACAGCTCAGTCAGACAAAAGAAAGAGGTCTCTGTCATCGGTGTGAGGTTAGAAGTCACAGAGGATGTCTTGTGAGTGTGTGTGTGTGTTTTATGTTTGGTGTATGTGTGTGTGTCCCAGTGCGCTCTCCATGTTAGGTCTGATATTAATAGCCTTTGGCACCGGAGGGATCAAACCCTGTGTGGCAGCATTTGGAGGAGACCAGTTTGAGGAGGAGCATGTAAGTCACAGTATTCCCTTTTAATCTTGAAGATAAGAAAGTGTCATAAGTCCTATTTCTTTGAGTCAGAAGAAGCCTTGCTATGAATAACCAATGAAATCCATTTTGCGTTTAATCCAGATAATTTGGAGTGTGAATGTACAGCACTATGACATCTGTTGTCTTTAGATAAGTACTTCTCCACACATCGCTCTTCTGAAAATCTAAAAAGGACTCACAGTACAAGGGCATAATAAACATTATTTGCAAAAGATGTGAGTAAAAAACAAACTTGTTACTGACATGATTGATCATTGTCCTCCGCTGCCTCCTACATGCAGGGGAAGGAGAGGATGAAATTCTTCTCCATTTTCTACATGTCAATCAATGCTGGGAGTGTGTTATCGACGATCATTACACCTATACTGAGGGGTGAGTGTGTGTGAATTGTATACGGTACTTACACTGTGGTCGCAGGTGGTTGACCAAAGTTGACCTATAGTTTCAGGGTGTGCCTGATGTTCCTGCTGCAAGGCTATTTGTCGTTTGTCATATCAGTTATCAGGCATATGGAGACATACAGGAATGCAACTGACCACTATATAGATCACAGGTCTCTCAGTGCAGGGAGAGACTAACACACTGACGTTGTTCATGTTGTCCCTCTCCTATGATGCATCATTAAATGTCTACTAATTGATCAGATTCACCATACAAGAGGTGTCCACAAGCTTGGGTTTGCTTAGGTTGAAGCGTAGTTCAGCCGGTGTTATCAACACTGGACTGTATCTCCGACGCTGCTGACCCTGTGCATGCTCCTGCAGGTGATGTGCAGTGTTTCGGTGACGACTGCTACGCTCTGGCCTTCGGGGTTCCTGCAGCTCTGATGATCGTGGCTTTAGGTGGGTGTCGCTCCTTGTGCTGGAGAGGTTTATTTGCAGACACAGGTGAGGTATGGAGAGGGTGTACACTCCTGAGGATGGGGTTCAAACAGTGCGTTGCTGGAAAAGACATGGATAAGTAAAAGTAGAAAAAAAAACAAAAGAAAACATAATTATATTAAATTTGTATGCCTCCAGGAAAAACATTATTCCAGGCTGCAAGATAATGTCCCAAAATCGGCTATTTTAGCATAATTACTACCAGCATCATTTCGAATGAACTGGCCCAGGCTCAGCAACTGCAGGAATGGATATCTCAGCTGGGTTCAGTTGGGATCTGCAGGGTGTGAGCGCTTGTGTGTACAAGTCCAGCTGAGCGGCTGTTTCGACTGGCCGGGCTTCCTGTTGATCGAGGCCCCTCCACATATGTCGTGACTCACTCCTGCCTGAATCACAGTCCTGTTGATCCTTATGGGATTCATGGTTGGCTTACTGCACTACAGCTAAACCACGCGCTATGAAAACAAGCCGGTGTTTTTAAACTAGAGGGGCCACGGACAGATCCCGGTTGGGATGACCCAACATATGGGCCGGGCTCGCTGTCCGCACAGTCAAAAGCCTGGATAAGCAGACCGAGGCTTAGTGTGTGTAATGTATGTTATAAACTTAATACTCATAATTAATCATCCACAGTGGAAAAAGATATGAGAGGAGAAAACATATCCTTAGATGGTGAAGTACTCTGCTATGTTTTATCTGTATGTGATGTTAGGGGATATTAAGGCAAATGAGAAGCTTGCTTGTACTCCTGATACCAGAAGAGTGGAGCAATTGTTTGCCAAACTGTCTTCAACATAAATTGTTATCTTTACTCCTCTGAGTCCAGTCTAACTCCATCCATCTTGTGCAGTTGTGTTCATTGCTGGCAGTGGGCTGTATAAGAAGAATCCTCCTCAGGGAAATATCCTGCTGGAAGTCTGCAATTGCATTGGGGTGAGACATCACTCGTGTTCTCCTGTGTAACTTGTGTGGTGTCAGAGGGATTCGACTGCGGCCCAACCAAGTCTGGTCCCTCTCAGGAAGGGGCACTCAGCAGAACACTAGTGTTTTTACTTCTCTGAAGTCTGCATTCGACTCCCAGTTTTTCTGTTTCTGTTATAGCTGTTCACTAACTCTATACTTGCTTTTTGTTTGCTCTTGGTTTGCAGTTTGCCATCAGCAATCGCTGGAGAAGATCTAAGTATGACCCTAAGAGGAAACACTGGTTGGACTGGGCTGAGGAGAAATACTCGGTATGGTGTTGACATATTCAACAAGAAAAGGGCTCATTACTCTAAGTGCTATCCAAGTGTCACTTCTGAGGATGCAGTTGGAAGAGTAAACTAGTGGGGATATGTGCAGTATCCCTCATGATTAAAATGAAGTCATTGTGGTATGATCCCATCAATAATCTGATCTTCTCTCTCTCAACAGAGGCGTCTGATCCAGGAGATTAAGATGGTTCTGCGGGTTCTGCTGCTCTACATCCCGCTCCCCATGTTCTGGGCTCTGTTTGATCAGCAGGTACATGAGCAGAGCTCCTCGCCTCCTGTCCTCAAGATATTTCCCCCAGTGACCTTTAATGTTGGAGGGTTTAGACAGGTTTAGACAATATTGCAGCCGCCAGCTCCATTTTGCTGTGTGATAAGCACGAAGATGAAATTATCCGGTTGTCCGTATCACAATCAGATATCTTACTCAATCCCTGTCGATAGCGTATCTACCATCTTCTAAACAAGGACTAGGACAAGGACCTGTGTCATATCTCTGTCCTTAAACCACTGTTATCTTGCCCTCTGGCCAACACCCAACACAAGTGTCTCATTACGGGAAAACCTCATAGGCCCATCCAACCCCGAATTTCAGTCTTCCCAGGCACATTCCTCATCTAAAAAGACTGATTAAAAAGCTATCAAAGGAAACAAAAGCCATGGGTCCTTCGCCAAGTGGAAGGCATGTAAATTGTTCGCTGTTTCTTCATCTGGATCCTCTCCAGGCCGAGAAACCAGAGCAGCCTGTTGGGATTTAAGGGTTGATTATTCCACTAAAGCGAGTGTGAAGCCGTTGCCGTAGAATAGAGTGAATGTGCCAGTGACAGGCAGTGTTTTCTTTGTCGCAGGGTTCCCGCTGGACACTCCAAGCCACCAGGATGAACATGGCTTTTGTAAGGGTTTCCTTTTTATGCATTTGTTTTACGCAATCTGAACAAAAAACCCCAGTTCTGTAGAAATTATATAATGATAGCTTGCATTTTATCGCTCTGTCATATCAGCATGTGGGCTGTTATACTGAAACTCATCCTCCCTTGATTATGGTGTGTTGTTTTTTAATTACTGGCATTGTTTATGGCCTTGATAAGTTAAACTTGCCCTCATGTGGTTGAAGTGAATTTTACAAACCCTGCATATTCTGTTGAGGTAAAATAGTCTCATTTTTATTACTTTATTACTATTGTTACAGGGAGACAACTTCATCGTGAAGCCTGACCAAATGCAGGTACTTACTCTTCTTCTGCTTTCACTGGGATCTAGTTTGAATAGGGAAGCTCTGCGTCTGCATCATTGTCGCCTTTCAAAGATGGGAGCTGGATTTAATTTACCGTGGAACTAGTCGAATGAAAATACACACGCTCACCAGTGTGCCAAATAAGCTAAAAGAAGCACACCTCAAGTAAATCACCCTATCCAAGCACTATACAAGCCTGATATTTGACTCGACCAGTGGTGCTGTCACACTCACAGCAGAAATCACAGCTGTTTTTACGTGAAGCTCGAACACTTTTACAACTGTCCGTCACCGCCAAGCTCATCTCTTTGCAAGTGATATTGAGCAAGAATATTTGTTATTGTCTCTTTATCCACGTATAACTCTGACCTTGATGATTTTATTATGAGTTTTAGTGACCTTTTATAGACTCATTTAAAGGTGTGTTTTTTTCCCTCCCTGTCGTAGATGTTGAATGCTCTGCTGATCCTTGTCTTTGTGCCCATCTTTGACATCATCATATATCCGCTCGTACGCCTTTGCAGGATCAACATCACGTGAGTGGAAGCCTGTTGTGTTGGATACCGCTGTCTTTATAGCGGACAGGAGCATTTAACAGGCCTCTTTAACCGGCAAAATGAGCCGCGTGACCCTACTTTTATATCCCATGGATACACTGCAAGAGCTGCGGAAATTGTTAAGAAGTCCATGCACACATATACACATTCACAAATGCAAATGTGATGAGTGGATGCTGCTTTGGGTCTGTGTGTCTGTGTTTAGCAGTAGTTAATTTATAGAGAGCCCCACACAGCACTTTTTGTTCAGCCAGTGTTCATCCAATTCGTCAATGTTTGCTTTACTACTTTCTGTGTTAGATCTTATTTTCAAGGAACTGTGACTACTGTCAGCAGTGCAAATGCTAATTTGGTATCATGTGGTTCCGCACACACCCATAACACATGGCTCTCAAATCATAAAAGACATATTTGCAACAGATGTTACTCCACCAAACGCAGCCACGTTGTCAGGCAGATCAGTGGGACATTCAGAGCACAATGATGTGGAAATCACCTGTCTGATTCCCAGAGTGAATACCATTAATGACTGGGTGTGTCTGGCTTTCTTCAGACCTCTAAGGAAGATGGCCATTGGGATGATTTTTGCAGCGCTGGCCTTTGGGGCAGCCACTTTGGTGGAGGTGAACGTTGTGGTACGTATGGGCAGCGATCACAAACGCACACCCACACACGTCCACACACGTACGCACAGAAACATTTGTCCTGACTCTATTTTCCAATGTCGTCCCCTGCTCTCCCTCCCCTGTCTACTAGAAAACAGTGGTGGAAGCTGCACCTCAGGAGAAGTGTCTCCTGCAGGTGTTTAACCTGGCAGAGAAGACTGTCAGTCTAAAGATCTCTGGCAGTGACCTGTTTCCTCAGCAAATCGAACACCTTCAGGTAAACCAGACTGGAGTAAGAGGGTAAAGAAGAATGAATGTATAGGACAGTAATGAATGTGTTGTTCCGTGTCTTTGGCAAAGACTTTTAGACCTTTAAGATTGTTTTCTTAACCCAGTTTGTTTGTTTGTTTTATATTATACTGATGTTGGTGTAATGGAAGATTGGTTTGCACAAGTCTTCTTGCACAAACCACTCTTCCATTACACCAACATCAGTATAATATAAAACAAACAAACAAACTGGGTTAAGAAAACAATCTTAAAGAGTGGTTTGCACAAGTCTTCTTGCATTTTGATGAGCCTGCTGTCCTAACCTGTTTAGTGTTAACCAACTAGTTTTTGTGCTTTTAGCGACTGTACAGGACCCGGTTTCTCAAAGCCGTCTTAAAGATCAGGAGGTTTTCTTTGTTTGTTTGTAATCCCAAAGCCCATAGCTATTGTAGCAGGAATTGGGCCGCTGTCACTGAAGGGATGCATTCTGGGAAAAATGCTACCTGATGATCTTTGCTCAATATTTCAAAAAGAAAGATGAATACATCCTCAAACATGTTACTGTTTTGTAAGGGAAGGGCTGAAGATAGCTAAGAAATTAGATAATATTTAATAGTGCACCTCACTCACACGCCAGCAAGAGTTGATGTCACAGTTGAACATTAACCCCGGCCTCTCTACTAGGACCCTGCTGAATATGTGATGCTCCCACTGGAGGCGGCCAGCAAGGAACTGAAAATGAACATCAGCTACGGTGGAGTCGACGCAGCCGCTCAGTGTAACCAGACGTTCGAGCAACAGAAAGCCTACAGTCTCATCTTATACCCCGGACCCACTGGAGTCCTGTGCAAACTCGTGAGTGTGAAGTAAATGACCGTACGAGTCACGCTGACATGGGGGTGTGTGGGTGGCCATCGATCTGCAGGGAGACTGATGATGTTACATTGATCCTGTCATTGTCTAAGCTGTGCTAGATAAGCAGTCAGAAAGAAACAGCCCAAATGACTGCAGCAGAGAGTAGTAATGGATGTTACTGCTGTATTGCCAGAAGCCAGTGGCTCTCCTTTCTTGACATGGCTGTATTTATTTATCCAGGTGGAGGACAACATAGAGAAAAATGGAAATGGGAATGCTCTTTTGAGGTAATACATATATCCTAAAGAATAGGAGACTCATCTCTCACAACTACAGGTGTAGTCTCTCCTGTCACTAATAGCATGCTCCTAACACAGTGCATCTGAAAGCAGAGGCCTGGAGCTAACTGGTGTCTTTAACAGGTTCATCAACACACAGCCGGAGGCAATAAACCTAACTGTTGGACAAGTGGGCTTCCACACTCCCGCTGATTACGGCGTGTCACCTAACCACCCAGTGGATCGGAAACTGTGAGTACAACTGAAGTGTGTGTAGCTTATTTTATTTTATTTTTTATTTCAGGTAATTTGTCTTAAATCAGACCATTCCACTAAGATTAAAGACCTTTTTTTTTTTTTTTTTTACAAGAGAGACCTGGGCAGGAAAGCAGGATCAGTGACAAAGAACATACACCAATGTACATAAGCAAAAGCACAGTATTCCATAAAATAGAAATAAAAAGGCATAACGTGTAAGTGCAAAGCCAAAGTAAAAAACTATTTGAGCACACACAAGGCAGGTAGTGTAATAGGAGACCAGCAGGATCAGGGGCTTTAATAGATTTTAACTCAGCAAAGTGTAGACAGCTCCTTATTGAGTCCGCCTCACGATCCTTCATCATAATCTTAAACTCACCAATATAGGCCAGCCCTTTGAGTTTTTAAATTATTTTACAATGAGTTCCAAGGGGAGGGGAGCAGGGCACGTAAAAGCTATGTTGCCAGTTCAGCTCAAATGTAAGGAAGCAGACCCAGAATGGCCCTATAGATAAAAGTGTACCAATGAATACAAGACATGGGACAGGGCAGGACAACCAGCTTGAGCATACAAGGTACGATGATGAAGAGCTTTACAGGCAGCAATAAACCACCATGCTTTATGATGCACAGTGTCTATTGCACAAAGTCTTTGGGAGGAGGAATATGAAACATTATCATTAAGTACTGGCATAAAGCAGTCTCTCTGTAGCTGCAAAAGAAAAACAGGACTAAAATAAAAGCCCAATTCAGCTTCATTTAATCCAAATAGATTGATGGATTT
>OMOV01021491.1:1823-13123 GCA_900312565.1 Beryx splendens
GGGTCTATTCCATCATATGAAACATGACTCTCAGAATGTCTCTCTCACACTGGAAACCAAGCCTGGTGATGATTCCTGCCTGAACGCTTGTGAGTTTGGACCCCAGCCCAGGACTCCAGCCCAGTTCTGCAAGCAGGTCTTCCACAGGCACATGTTAACTGGGTCAAGTTACACCAGGGGGCTGAGCGCCCGGATAAGACATAACGCAGAGATGCTCGTTTGATTGCATGATGTTCCCGAAAATGTCTAACATCAAGTAAAAATTAAAACCACCTCAAACCTAAGAATCTAGAAGAATGTGAGGCAGGCTGGTCTTGCTTCCTTACTTTCAGGCAGCCAACAATGCTTATATAAGCAATGTAATCTCCCTCCCCATTCTTCCACTCTCTCTCAACACACAGTCCATATGAGGAACCTAATTGGCAGAATAAAATGAGTCAGCTCTCCTTCTGTTCCTCCAACGTCACAAAGACGTACATAACATCCACCCCCTTCACAACATCAAAATAGACACGCTGCTTCTTTTTATAAATCAGACAGGAAGACAATTACTTCATCTGAGTTACGATGGCTTTAATGATAATGCAGTTACTGTACAGTAGTGTCAGTGGTAGGCAATCTGTTGCATCTGTAATGTCATTGCTTTCTGTAATCATGACTGTTGATCTGAATGATGAGGGCAGGTCAGTGCAGCGAGGACAGCAGGCTGGGTGCTTTATAACTTTGATACCTTTTGATCCTCTCAATTCCTATTTCATGCTGTTTATGGTCATAACCAGGTCACAGTATCAACACATTGCTCTAAATTGATGAAACACCATCAGCGGTGATTCCAGTAATGTGTGTAAGCTACAGTATTTACAAGGGGTGCAGTACGCAGCAGCAGTACTCTGCCAATGCAGCACCTGGGTAAGTGAATGCTTGGACCTAGTCGATGGATTGAGGGGGAGGAAAAAACACAAAAAGAGGACCGTAATAAATCTAATTGCCTTGTGTATTTAGCAAGAGCAGAATTACAGCCGGCTACAGTGCATCGCCCTCTAAGGAGTCAACCTCTGTTTTCTCTAAACAAGCTGCTACAGCCTAATGATTTAATGAATGGGTTTCCAAAGCACATACTTGCAGAACAATTAAGAGCAACTGACAACAGTATTTCATGTATGTAATACTCAAATGAACACACATTTTCACAAATGAAACCCCAAGAGATGCTGGAATAACTACAAGCAAAATGCACATGTATGAGGTTGTGCCACCACATATCAACAGTCATATAATGATAGGGTGCAGTTTTCTTGCACATAACTTATACACAGAGATAAAACAAGCACACTAAGACCGCACTGAAACTAACATACATAACAATAAATACTACAAACAGCCTAGGGAGAATGTGTCATATATGTTTCCTCGTTTACATACTTCATATGAACCTGATGAGGAATTAGCAGCACAAGCAAAGCACCCTATACACACACATTTAATTGGAACTAACCTATGGAAAGGACAGGTTTCATTCGTCCTTCGTTCAATTCTGTTACATATCACCCTCATATACCCCCGATGCGAAGCTGAGACAGCCTTTTTTCACAGCGAACAGAGCGAGGCTTTAGTCCCCACAGCTGTACTGTCAGCAGGGCGGAGAAAGGCACAGAAAAGCCTCAGAGAGAAGACTCTTCCACATCTCCCCGGCGCCGATTAACAACGTAGAGGATCAATATCGACCCGTATATGTTCACTCGATGTTAATGCCTTAACCTTGGCCACACGACCCCTTGCCGACGACAGAGGTAGCTGGCAGGTAAATGACCGTACGAGATTGCTGCATTAGAAAAGAGCCGTGCATGCTAAAAGCGTACAGCACTCTGAATGAGTGGGACACCGCACAAGAGGGCATTATTAGAGGGATAATAACACCCATATTGTGATATTACGTGGTTCTGACACACAGTGCGCAGCAGATTGTGGTACAACTGTCTTTATCCACATGCGAGCGCCGTGAACAGGCGTATTACAGCCATATCGCGTATTGGGAATATTTTTGACTAAGCCGAGCTACAATGTAACACCCTAGACAACAAACGCGTCGGTAAAGCAGCATGCACACAACGGTACGACCCTCCCCCCACGGCCAAACAATAACCACGTCTGCGAAGAGGTGCAAATCCTGATCTTACCTCTGTCATCAAATTAAACTATTGATTTCCCCACGGTCCGATCAGCGGTACAGTGTTCCGGAGCAGGCTATTTGTTTATGCCGCTGGTGAAGGATGATTTATTCCGTTGTGCGGCTTAAAAATACATGACCTCACCAAATTCACTTGCCTACGTTTCCATCTGGCTGCTACTGACAGGCCGGACGCGCAGTGCGCACAGGGCATGCGTCCCAACTGCACGTCACTCATCCACAGAGACACACCCACCACCTCCATGCATCCTTCCGTTTGCCTCTATCTATCTATCTATCTATCTATCTATCTATCTGTCTATCTGTCTATCTGTCTATCTACCTATCTGTCTGTCTGTCTATCTGTCTGTCTGTCTATCTGTCTGTCTGTCTGTCTGTCTGTCTATCTATCTATCTATCTATCTATCTATCTATCTATCTATCTATCTATCTATCAACTTGCTTTTATTCCAATGCTTCTTTATGGGAGTGTGTTTGCCTAACTGTTATGCCCAATAAATAAACAAAGAGACACAGAAACAAACAAACACACACGCACACACACAGATTTGTTTTAGCTCATTTCCGTTTAAAACAAGAACATGAAAAATTAGGTGCCATTTTGTGCTCATAGGCCTGGAGCAACTCTTGCAGGATGTGTGATAGAGCATGACCAGGTTTAAAATATAACCCATATATGGCACTCAGTCACACTTTCGCCCAAATAGGGATATTGGTCATTTTTTCTATTCAATAGTGTATTAGGCCTACATAAATCAAAGTGTTATGAAACATAAATTATATACTGTAGTTATGGATGAATGATGAGCACTGGATATTTTCTTGCTGTATAGTCCAGACCATGAACTACAGACTATAGATACCATGATATAGCCTATTAGATAACAATCCTTGCAAATGTCACGGCAGATTAAATGATTTGTTGTAGACAACTCAGATGATAGGTTGTTAGACTGGGAGTGTGTAGGTTTATAGCTCACTGTACAAGTTAAACAGTCCTATGATTAAAACAAAAATGAATTGGGAACTGTTGTCAGTGTTGTCCATTCTTTTATTTTAGGTTTAGGTTAGCTTTTTTTTTAAAATTAATATTATGATTAATATATTTACAAAATTGTCCTTGCAGCAGACACCTTCAGATATATTTCTTTCTTTCTTTCCTAGTTTCTTTCTTTCTTTCTTTCTTTCTTATTTAGATTTCACTTTTTATTTTTTATTTTTGCTACGTCTCAAATAGTGACACCACGACTGGGTCCAGTATCAATGGTTATGAAGAAGTTTTAATAATGGTTATGGTCATGTGGAAGCCCTTTAGAGGTCTCTGCCCAGGGTGTAACTGATACGCTGCAGTGATCAAATGAATCAGCGACAGATTATTACTGGAATAGAATTACAGAGGGAAACCTAACTGGTCAAAAGGTACAGCCTCTACGCTTGCTCGTGCAAAAGAAGTCATTTAGGATTTTTTCTGCTATGTTGTGTATGGGGTTTACGGCTCTGTCCATATTAAATGGGCTAATCATTTGTGCAAGACCATGACATGCATAGGCTCTGCAGGAATCCATAGCATACTACAGGCTACCACCTCCACGAGTTCAGCCGTCTATTCGCAGGGCTACAAAAAACGACGGTACCACGCATCCATGCTCTGCGAAGGCATGTGACTGAATAAGGACATTAGGTAAAATTACGTTAACCTAACGCTGAGTAGTTTAAATTCTCCCTGCACCCACCTGACAGCCCTGGGATGTTGTTATTTATCCTTATCCCTGCGCAGATACCCCGGGGCCTGCAGAGACGAGCTGCGCGCAATAGACCTGGGAAGCGGCATGGATAAACGTCCCAGCACCGACTCCTGCAGCAAGATACGGCTACTACGGTTTCTTACCCCTTGTTCGAAGAGAGCCCGCAGCGTTATGATCATTCTGGGAGAGCAGCCCCGAGGCAGCCGGCTACAGTCCACTCGTTTGGCCGAGGTCGTTCGTCCTTCCCAGGCTTCTCTGTAGCGCACCAGCACCTACACCGGCGGTTACTCACCGTACCTTAGGGCGTCAGACGGATTAGTTAAATCGGTGTAGCTGATCTCACCCCACCCGCTATTGGTGGCTCTGACCTGTCGCTTGTCAAACTGCGAGTTTAATCCAATTATGTGTTTAAAGGCGAGAGGCTAAGAATAGCGCCAATTACAGTAAAAAAGTTTCAGACCTTCAGCGTGGTGGCGATAGAGCAAATGAATGGGACACCATATATAGTTAATGTCATTGATGACTTGCCTGCAAGAGAGTGGAGCATCCCTTAGTAACGGAGAGGACGCCAAAACAGCGATGCAATGATCACAAGGATTATATTGGAATCGTGGTGGGAGCACTGAAGATAACACAGAGGATCACACTCTTCACATAGGTTACGTATGTTACCAGGTAATATCCCTAACCCACCGTGAGCTATTCTGTTTTATGTTTCTCCTATAGTCCTATGTGACAATTTGCCTTGTATTTACGTTTTTAAATTGATCCAATTGGTCCTGTGTTAATTCACTGATGATTTCAGATGAAAAGCTGATATTTATTCCTCCTCATACTATAGGAAGACTGTGCAAACACTCACAAGTAAAGTAGCACATCTAAAATTGGAATCAGTACAACAGTTTTAAACGGCATGAAACTGCTCTCTAGTATTTATCAGAAGAAAAGTGAGTTGGGTCAGATTCGCCTTTGATGCTGTGGTGAATAAGAATTAATTGTCACTGTAGTTGTAATGGAAAGAAGGATAAGACAGAGACCCAGTTTGCTCTACAAGGCCTACCTGCCCCAAATTTCCAAGAATAGAGTACCCTCTCCTCATACAGTGTGAAAACAATCAGTGTGACTGTGACTAATAATCTGGCTGTTGGCTGATGGATCAGTAAGCGGGGTTGTGGTTTATAAGTCAATAAGCTGGCTGATGATTGGTCTAATGCTATATAGTATGTTCTACACTTAAGTTCAAATATCAGGGACTGGAGAACCGGTTGCATGTCATACATTTGATTTTCAAATATCCTCAAGGTGATGGCCTAAGCTTTGATGCAGGTCCAGTGAACAAGGGAGAACATGTCCTCTTAAAGTTTATATGCAGTGGCCAATGCTTTGCAAAATGGATGTAGCGTCAAATTATTTGTTAACTAGCAACGCAAGTTGTTCCTAGTTAGTGAAGAGACATCCTGCAATTGCAAATATTATGAAACAGCTTTGAAATGCAGTGCTTTGTTCCTCATCATGCAAATCATTATTATCAAGATATAAGAAGTGATAAGAAGTTGTTTGGTGCTGATGGTGAGAGTTTTTTAATTACTGTTTACCTACTTTCTAAGAATCACTTTGTCCAGAGCAGAGGTCAAGATTAGGAACGGCCTCAGCTTGTGCCAGACTAGGTCTAGCCAATCAGCACATCCAGATATAGAGGCAACAGCCACACCTGAATATAGACACAATTCTATGTATGAAGATGTACAGTACATTGTCAGTTGCTTAGAAAATACTATTTTTAAATTCCAAAAAATCTGATTGAACAAGTGACAGTCTGGTGTGACCAGAGTCAGCACCCAGTATCCAGGGTCCTGTGTGGTTCCTGCACCAGTGCCTGACCTGCCCGGGCTTAGCTGTAGACCTGTAGGCCACAGAGGATTGTGAGGGAGTAAAGCTAAAGTTTTGCTCAAGAATGGAAGAGTGCTTGGCAGGGCTCCCACGTTCCTCCTCAAGCCCTCCTACACTGTAACAACAAACCAGCCTACAGGGTCGTAGGCTGGTTTGTTGTAGGATTCCTTTATGTTTCTTGCCACTGAAGGATTTGAGCACCAATTTTAACAGCGTTGTGCAGTTTATGTTGTTGTCCACAACCTGACACAGTCAGTGTTTTATTGCTTTGTCACCCATGTCCTTCCCTGTTTGGGTATTTTGTCTTACTGCTCTTTGCCACCCAATTAATTTAGCAAGATTTGTCACTGTAATTATTCTGTTCACATTCTAAGTGTCATAAGCTGATGATGAGATAAATTGAAAGCAGCACAAGTGAGAGATTTAATCAGCTCTAAAGTAATTATGTTGGTCTGTAGCCATGGAACCATGTTGCCTCCTTCTGTCTGTGTCTGAGATTGGCAATAAGGACTTTATTATTACTCTATGAAACATTTTGCAAAAAATGCATAGTTTGTGGTTTATTTGTACTGGTGGTAAGGAAGAGACAATCACAAAAAATATCCAGTGGAATAAAAGCATGATGCTTTGGTTTCACAGCCTTCACCATGCAGCAGTTGTTTTGAACTGGAAATATGAACCATATCAGCCACACTAAACAAATCAGCCTTTACTTTACTTTTCTTCTTTAATTATTTGACATTAAAGACTATTGGGATTAAATTGCTGACCAGGAAAAAAAAAACAGTTCATGCAATTGTAACCATTTCAATGGCTCAATGAATAATGTGTTTTTTCTGCCCTTACAGCAATATGCTGATTATGCCTTCACAACTCTTATAGAAAAACATAAGAAACCTGTCTAAGGCTGGACACACACTACAACTATTTATGCATCAATGTTGCCCCACCAGTCAATTTTTCCAGATTGAGTGCTTTGAGAAAGTTGCTGAGCTTTTATTCTGATATTCTAAAATTATGGTAACTTAAGGCAGAGCCTAATTGGAGCTACATCTGTTAAAATGTGATTTGCCCAGAGTATTGTCATCCCACAAATAGTGAGAACAACAGGGAAAATAGATTTCTCAGAACACATTGATCTGTACCAGAAAGCCATTTTGTTGCATAATTGGTTCAATACTATCTTGTTGTGAGCATTCCAGCCCAACTAACCCGTTTTTAACATGCTTAAAGGAGCCAAATTAAGCATATCTAATGATGTAAGACACACTCCTCACTAGGTTTAATTTTAAAATAGTGTGATCTTGACTATTTTCAAAACTAACAACATATTCAAACACAGGTATGCTACACATGTAACACAAATGATGCCAAGCAAAAATATTCTTTTGGATATCTAAGGAAGCTCTCCTTTTTCCTTTACCATTTCATATTCAGCCTGTCCGCCGACCTTTAATTTTTCCTCCACATTTTGAAACTTTATATAATTCTTAATACCTGTGTCTGATAACACACTAACATGGGATCATGACACAGTTGCATTGGTGCCCAGTCCTGCAGATCTGTCCCAGCTCAGAGGAAAGCCTATTAGGAAATGGGAGGAGCAGAGAGAGCAAGAGGCAATGAGACTAATGGACTAAGAAAATCTAATCAGCACCTGGCGCAAGAAACAATCTTTTTCATGAACTTTCTTAGAGCCGTCCCTCATAAATGGCTCTAAATACCAAAAATGCTGTAGATAGGTTGTTAGAAGAACACTAACACTCTCAAAGAGAAAGAGAAGATGAAGCAGAAATATGTAATGGAGGAAAAAGAGAAGATTTTAGAAGAAAGAGGGTAGAAAGCTTGACAGACAGCAAAGAGAGCTTATAGCTGAGTGTTGAGTTTCCCTGGTTGTCATGAGTGGTGAGAGACATACATTCGCACATCATTTTTTGCTGCTTCTGTTTGAATCCTGGGCTAAATTCACAGCACCACACTCAGAATACCACCTTGAAGAAAGACTCAAACGACTGCCATTTTTCTCTCTGTGTGCATTTCCCTGTGTGCGCTCATGATCATGTATGTGTATGTGGCCCTGCATCCTCAGGTGTGTGCGTGGGATGTGTGCAGGATGAGCAGCACATTCGTTACACTAGCAGAAGTACTGGAGGCACGAGGGGGACCTCTGCTGGAGGAGGAGGTCTGGTCCCTGCTGCTGGGCACTGCAGAGTCTTTAGTGGATGTGTCCTATAAGGGTAAAGCACTGCCAATATAAATAACCACCTTTTATCATAGACTGACAACACTATACAGTACATAATGCCTTACAGCTATGACCACACCAGCATGTTATTGTAATGTAAGTCACATACACATTTGAATATATCCTGCAGTATTTCTACCCACCCGTCTATTTCACTCAACGTGACTTTACCTTAGAAAAGATTGAGCAGCACAAAATTTATTACTACTGTTTTCTTTTTTTTTTCAGGTCACAACAATATGTGCAACATCATAAGCCCCGCCTCCTTGCTGCTGTCAGCCACTGGTACCTTAGCTTTTAAGAACTGTGCCCTATCAGATGAGGTGTCCACCTTCACCGCTCCAGAGATGCTGCAGGGCCGTGCCAGCTCAACCAAACCTGCCATAGAGAGGGTCAGTGCATTCATCCTGAGCGATGCCTCAAATGAAAGTTAAGGGCAGATCAGTCACATACAACAGGGCATTAGCTCATATTGCTTTTACCGAAACTTTGGGATTGCATTTGAGTTGCCTCCCAAATCCTGATGTGTCTTATTTCTGGAGGAGAGTACTGCAGGCTTCCCATGTGTGAGAAATCTCAGGATGTCTAGAGGAGTTGAAGGATACCTGAGAGGTGTAAGCCCGCCATCTAGTGGCTGAGCAAAGGAATTTCTGCCCTGGATTTTAGTTGTGATGCTAGGGTACCACATGAAAAGGTTCAGAAAATACTGCAAGTCATTGTTATCGTCAAGCAAAGTATATGTTTGGTAAATGACATTGTTGAGGATAAATGTAAAAGTGTACTGGACTTTTCAGATGTTCATGTTTCTATGCAGCTGTACTTTCTGTCACTAACTGGGTTGTTGTTTTTTGCACAGATGCTGGTGTATTCACTGGGTATGACTCTCTACTGGTCAGTTGATTTTCACCTACCTCAGAATCAGGTGGGATCTCCTGATACAGTTCTTTTATTTTCAGTTCCATCACAGTCCCACACTTTAGTTATAACGGTTATTTTAAACTCTTTCCCCTCCCAGCCCGTCCAGTTGAGTGACCATCTAAACAGCCTCCTCCTGAGCATGTGTGAGGACCTGGCCCACCGCAGGGTGAACCTCAACTCTGTCCTGGAGGCCTGCGAGTCTCAGCACAAAGCCTCTCTCCTGCCGTCTCCTACAAAAGTCATACGACAACTGGTGGAGGAGGTCTTCCATGACTCAGTGAGTCTGTCTGTCCACATTGTGTCTACCTATTTGCCTGCCTGTATGCATAACAGTCTCTCTGTAGGCCTGTCTATCAGTCAGAATTTAAATGTGTACTCGTATGGTTTTGTGAGAGGATCTGCAAAATGGAAATAAATCAGCAGTGTGGTGCTTTCCTTTACTCCAGATGGACCATGGCTCTCTGCCAGATAGCAACATCCCTCTGAGTGGCAGGAGCCAGATGATCAGAGAGAGGCTTCATGGTGAGCATGCATGGCATGTTAGAGTCCTTGTGAAGTCATTAAATGGAAGAGTGTATGAGTTAAGAGCCAAAAAGTTGAGTGAGTTATACATACAAGTGGTAAAGCAGATGGTTAATATCCTCAACTGACCTCTCATCTTCTGTGAGGAAACAGATAGCAACCAAAGCTTTACATCAGAGAGGAGGAGGTGACAGAGCTCATGACTTTTACACTGTGAATTCTAATGTGTAATGGCTTGGAAAGCTAAAGTGAATCTTCATTTACAGTAACTGTAAGTCAGTGAGAGTTAAAACAGTGAAGCTGAATTGAATTGTCCATATTTTCATTGTGCAATTGAGATGAACCTGATGCCATTTTGATGAGAATCAGCTGTTTTGCATGAAGTGCCAGCTCACAGTCTGCTTTATTCCACTTCACATCCTTAGCAAGCTAGAACTAATGTACCTTGCAACAAGGTGCAGTGAGAAGGGATTGTTTAGCCAAATCAAGTGTACTCCAGGCCTGAGCGAAACGACCAGTAGGTTGGAAAAAATTTGAATTGAAACAGTGGCAGTTGGTGTCCGTGCTGCTGAGAGGAGGAAATGATACAGACGAGTGATATCACAAAACTGACAATTGCTCTATTCAACATGGGGGTGCAGCTTTCAGAGCAAACTCAACCTCCTCATTACTGGCTCCACAATTACTGACTACATGAAAATTGTAGATGGTAGTAAAGGCCAGAGTATCATATTCTGCTCTCTTGATTCTGTTCATCTCTTCACTGGAGGAGACATGTCAATGGAAAATGTGGACAACACTAATCCCTAGGTTATCGCATTGTGTCTTGTGCTCATCCAATGTAAATTTGACCTTTAAAAAGTTGTCACAATGTACAGATCCACAGACTGTAGCTGCAGTCATTGTTCTGTTGACTAAAGCCAGTGGACAGGTCAATAGGATTAAGGTCTTAACCTGAAGCCAGCCCAGGATTAGGCTCCTGCGAGAGCCAATAATCAGGTACTCAGCGTAGTTGCTCAGGTTAAACCCTGCTGTAGCATCGGCTCTGTCCAAACATCTCAATCTCTCTGGCGTAACACTGAGAGGAACATGTATCAAACATTGCTGTCATCATCCATCTCTTACCTGGTGGCTTACCTGGTTGACAGGAAAGGGAGGGCCATTTCCAGACTTCAGCGAAGGGTGTGCAGCTGCAGCTGAAGGGAGAAGATACTCAGCAGACTCTGACTCAAAGTCAGGTAACCTTATGATGCAGAGGACAGGAAAACTGGAGAGGAGTTAGAGAATGTTAGAAAGAAGTGACTTCATCTGTCTGTTAGGAAGAAAAGAGATAGAATTACTCTAAATAACTTGCAATGTGCATGTTCCCACTGAGCAAAGCCCCAAACTCTTGATTTACTCTATGATGTCCTTTGTATTTACAATAAATCGTAAGTGTTTAATGCACTGAGAAAGGTGAAGGATAGAGGTGTGCTGTGGTGTTTGGATTTAATGTTTGAATCCAGTGCAGAGGTTTCTGTGAGTCAGTTTTGTAGTATATGTGTATATTCTTGTTACAGCGTCAGTGCTTGTGTTATGTCTGTCTTCTAGGGAGTTTACCTCATAGACCTTGGAGACCGAGACCAAGGAGCTCTCCCACACCTTTGTACCCAGCTGCTTTAGACAGGTACATACTGTACACACACACACACACACACACACACACACACACACACACACACACACACACACACACACACACACACACACACACACACACACACACACAACACCAAAACAACACACTCTCATG
>OMOV01021502.1:1864-12925 GCA_900312565.1 Beryx splendens
AGACATTTTTAGAGCTGTGCGGCAATAAAGAGATTCTTTAGTCTTGAATATTTAGTATTTTCTACTATATATTAGTGTATACAGAGGTGGGTGTGTGTGTGTGTGTGTGTGTGTGTGTGTGTATGTGTGTGTGTGCGTGTGTGTGTGAACGATCGGGTGTCATATAAACAGGGAATGATAAGGAGAAGTCAACAAACAAGGTCAGGAACCCTAAGGAAGTTAATGCACACAGCCTGAGACGGATGTCGACAACCTCTCAACTCGGGTCTTGATTCTGGCATCTGAGGCATCACTGCAGTACAGTTTGACAATGTCACTCAGCGGGATCAGTGATCACTACTGGCTAGATGAACCTGAAGTGGCCAAAGAGCAAGTGGCAAGGAAAGTAGTGTGACTAAGCCACAGCCAGACCATGGCCATGGTCATTAAACCTCAAAATGAGGTCCCCATGCTGTTATAAATTACCCCTTTAGCCTTTAAAATGAGCCATAATGTTATAATCATTGTCCTGGATAAAATATACATACTGTATGACCCTCAAAGGAGGCAGTAAAATGAAACACAACACCTTTGAATGTGTTCCTCTTCAGAATCACAAAGCAATGTATGTTTACTTCTACACCAAGCATATAGTGACTTTAAATCCTGTTCAGTTCATGCTGTCATAGAGGTATGATGCAGATTGTCTAGCTAGCAGAAGTAAGGAAAAGAAGACAAAGTCAGACAGATGAGGAATGAAATGGAAGGAGGAAGTGGATTAAGGGAGGGAGAGGCGCCGATGTGCCCTTTTGCACGTTTCCACCCTCAGCTGAGCTTTGAGGTTGGAGGTCCGAGCTCTCACTGATAAATTATAATCACCCGCCGCCAACAACAATATTGATTGTCCTCCGACTAAATAGCTCAAATCAAGAAATATTGGACACAGTTTTGGAACCGAGAGCCGGTTCTGAGCCAGGGCCCGTTCACAAGGGAGGAAGCTGGAGGGAGTGATGGAAGAAGAGTGAGTAAAAGGCTGACAGAGTGAGGGAGAGATTAGTATTCAATGGGAGGGTTCAGGGCTGTGGGGCCAATATGAAGTTCCTCTCCAAACAACATCTCTCCATTAAGATGACTTATATTTGCAGAGAGCACAATGTGGGTGGGATTGGAGCTACCCATCTAGCTCCAAACCGCTGCCTCCCGCCGTAGCATTTTTCTTCTGCACTGTTGTTGTTTGTTTAATTGGAACATTAATGGGTGTGTTTTTCAAATGCAAGGCAGAGTTGCACTCTCTGTCAGTGGAATGGACATCTGGTTTTAGGCAATATATTTGCCAATTGCCATAATTACATCACAACTCCACATCATTTCCAGGTCTATTTTTCTTTTTTTTTCCACAAACATCATCTGTTTAATTTCTGTTCTCCGTGAGATTTGTCTACATCCTCCCAGCCTCATCTGCACCTGCCCTCTTTATATACTTCCCTGGTCCCACCTTGCCAAGTCTCTTTCTAGTCTCTCCTTCCTCTGCTCACCCCCTCTCTATTTCTGTGATGGAATGTGTTCTTGTTGTTGCCTTCTCTTTCCCATCGCTGTCTTTGCCTCTCAGCATGGGGACTTTGGGATTGCGGCAGAGCTGCGTTGCCATGGCAGCGGGCTGCGTTGCCGAACTGTGTACACCTGGGATTTGGAGTCTGTCTCCATAGTCTCCCTTTCTCTCCTATTTATTCCACCTCTCTCTCAGGTTTTCTTTGGTGTAGCAGAGGCTATCAGCACCTCTCTCTCTCCCTCTCTCTCTCTCTCCCTCTCTCTCTCTCTCTGTCTTTCTGTCTCCACAGTCTATCACACTCAAAAGTAAACTCACATACATAATGAGACACATACACTTGAAAACAAAAATTCATGTCCATACCAGCACTCTCTCTCTATCACTAGCTTCCTCTTTCTACCTCCTCATTTCACTTTCTCTGTAGTTGTCTCTACTTCGTTTCCCTCACCATTCCCATGTGGGGGTTCAAATATGGCATTGTGGGATACCATGGTCCCCAGAGTCTCCTGGCATACATCACTGTCTCTAGTTTACTTTGAAACACAGCAGCACTTTTCACTGGACTACGCTTCAAATTCTCATCACTTGATTTAAAGTGTAATAACATTGACTCTAATACTAAACTAAACAGCTGTGATTGATGTCAGAGCTGCAATCATATACATGCCCGCGCTCACAAGTGTGCACATGCGTGAGCACACATACACACACGCACACACACACCACCCACAAGCCCTATCGTAGAAAAATAATTAATGTCTCCTTTGATTAGTGATTCTGTATTCCTGGGCAGCAAATAGCCATACACAATTCTTTCATGTGCTATCTTAGTTGTTGATGTACAAATGTGTGTCCTCTTATTTACCTTTGCAGGTTTTTCTTGAAGTTTTTCCTGAAGTGTAACCAGAATTGTCTGAAGACAGCAGGGAACCCAAGGGACATGAGGCGATTTCAGGTATGAATAAGACAGAGAGATGCGTTTGTGCGAGGTGAATGTGTGCTTGTGTGAGAGGGGAGAGAGAGAAGGAGATAATTTATGGGACTGAATATGTGAATAAATGATAAAAACAAAAGATTTCACAGTTATGTAAAACATACACCTTTTTGCCCCTCCATCTTAAGAAAGTGGCTGTTTTCTTATCCAGTCTGGTCCAAGTACAGTTGATACCACATTTACTCTTACAGCAGTCTGAGGCTCTGCAAGGGTATTTCCAATGGAAGATATAGCGGAGAGAGTTAAAGGTGAAAGTTAAAAATCAATAAGGAGACAGAGAGATGGAAAGAGAAACGAAAGGGGTTAGATATGTGGGAGAGACGCGGGGGGAGACGGCAGGAAATAGGTTGAGGTGTTTCAGGAAGTTGTCAAGAATTGAGTGATTGGCTCCAGATGGAGGAGGTCATGCTCCGTGACCCAGGAAGTGGTCACAGGGGACACTCCCGCCTCACTTCCTCTGCTGTCTTTCAGCACCAGCGGCCCCTGTCTGGCATTCTCTCTCTCTCTCTCTCTCTCTCTCTCTCTCTCTCTCTCTCTCATCTAACTCTCTCCCTTTCCCTTCTTCTTGCTCCCTCTGTCTTCCACCATGTT
Organism: Beryx splendens; assembly: GCA_900312565.1. NCBI lineage: Eukaryota > Metazoa > Chordata > Actinopteri > Beryciformes > Berycidae > Beryx > Beryx splendens. Next base: position 4,978 of record OMOV01021502.1, read on the forward strand.
TGTTTTAACTCCTGCATTGTGACACATGCTGAGAAGTTATGAGCACACAGGCGCTGCACGACCCTCGTCTCTGGGTTAAAAGGCGATCACAGCCGGACAGGAGTCTGCTGCTGCTTGATCGATAATTTACAGTTATTTTCCCTTAGATTCCTCTCTCACTCCACCACCTACAGCACATATGCGTTTTTCTCTTTTTCTTCCTTTGGCTCCTTCTCTGTCTTTCTGCACCTAGGAAATCACTGCCATGTGTTTATTTGAAGCAAGTGTTGGTTTTATCTTTGCTGTCTGGTTTTCTAAAATGCATATAGTGAAATATTTAGGGATTACCGTTTCATTAAAAATGAAATCTTTGTAATCGACTGATCTCCTCTAAGCGTCAAACATGTTCATAAAAACACATTCAAAATCATTAACACCTACAGAAATACTGACGCTCATAAATATCCAAAGAGAAAAACCTACAAGCGTGCTCTCATATATTGTATGCATGTCATCCACAGGAGGCAGATGTAGGAAGGGACACACACATGCTGTGGCCAGAAAATCAAATTAGGGCCACTATATATCATCCACTACTTTAACGGCCAGTTAAAATGGGAGATTCGGTCCATATGTTTGGTGTCATTGAGGGATCAGGAGGAGACAACGATCGCCCCGCTGTAGGCTGTATGAATCAAAAGCTGAGCAAGAGCTCGCAGCAGCAGAGAGGCCATATGGAGACTTGATGGAGGAGGGAAGGGGTGTATGAGGAGTGTCATCACCAGAGTGTAGACATATGATGAAGATCCCAGGGACGCCGTTTTACCTATTGAGAAATATTACTATCACCTGTATGGTGAAACAGATTGTTGTCGAGGGATTTTGCTGTTGTAACCGGAGAGTGGGACTCACAGCCTGCTGTCCAAGCCATGCACAGACACTCATATCTTTCCCTCCCTCTCTCCTTCCTCTCTTTCAGGTGGTCTTGTCCAGCACTGTGAGTGTAGACGGCCATGTCCTAGCGGTGTCCGACAACATGTTTGTCCACAACAACTCAAAACACGGTCGGAGAGGCCGCAGACTGGAGCCAGGCGAGTCAGTAGAGAATGCTATGGAATATGGTAAGGCACTAACCAACAGCTACAGTGTCACTGAGCATCAAGCACCAGCTATCTTACTATCTGTCTTATTACTTGTCTTCCTCATCTACATTCAGAAACATCGTACATGCTGTTCCATGGTATTCTTCGGGCAAAGATTTTAACAATAGGCACTTGAGCTGCTGCGTGTCCCACCATAATCACTATGATATATTAAACACAGCCAGTTATGCTACCGAGGTCATTAATTAAGTTAATTAAAGCATTGATTAGCAAATATTTCTTTGTCAACATACTTGTCTTCACATAACACATGGGCGGTATTAATATGATCTCTGTATCTTAAAGCATTAAGGAGTTATAGCAGTTTCAAAATAACCAGTTTTTCCTCATTAATATGCAAATGTATGCAGCAAGGTACTCCCAAATCTAATCAGGTCATCTACTCTATAGGGGGAATCTGTGGTGTAAGTATGAAGTTTCTATCATGTATTGTTCTTGAGTTATTGTGCTCACAGGAGTGCATGAAGAGCAAGATGGTGGATAGGGGAAGGTCCATTTCAAATGTAGGTCAACAAGTCACAGAAAAGGAGAATACACCATACATCTACTATGGTGTTGTACTACAACATGATGCATGGGTTAGGGGGTGTTTCTTGTTTTGGTTGTGTGTATATATCCTGTATTTTACCAGAGCTTTTTTCACTGTTACATGCTTGGCATTGTTTTCAGTCATGCGAGTTGTTGACCTACATTTGAAATGGACCTTCCCTTATTGTTCTTCATGCAGTTTGGTGTGATACTCCCTGATCGAAGGCCACAGCATGCGTGAAACGTGTCAGAGTTGTTTTTAAAATATTCTTTTGAACAAGCCATGGGAAAAAAACCCAGCTTTTTAAATGTTTTGCCTGTACATCGCCTTGGAACTCAGACCAAACACAGACCAAAGAGCATCTTGAGCAAATGCCTCCACAGACAGAAACCCAGTAGAAGCCCTCTATCCTCTCTTTTCTGAATGACAGTGCACGCTGTATTGAAAGTCTAGGAGTTAACCTTGCTGTGTTTCCCTGTCCAGCTACCCCCTGTATCAAAGCCATCAGCCCCAGCGAGGGCTGGACCACCGGTGGGGCCATGGTCATCGTCATTGGGGAGAACTTCTTTGACGGGCTGCAGGTGGTGTTTGGCAGCATGCTGGTGTGGAGCGAGGTAGGGATTCTCTTCAAAACATTTCACTAATGACTGGCACGGATTAAAGCATATTGTGAAATGATATATATAGAGCATATGGCTTGTCTCGTAATTGAGATGATTTATGAGCTGTCTACTATATATTTCTCTTCCCACATATAGCGTAGGATGTCTGCCGGGTGTCTGGGGGGAATCATATGTTGTTGTTTAGTAAGACAACCTCTGTCCTGTTCCCTCAGTTGATCACGCCCCACGCTATCCGTGTCCAGACACCTCCTCGCCACATCCCCGGGGTCGTGGAGGTCACACTGTCCTACAAATCCAAACAATTCTGCAAGGGAGCGCCTGGACGCTTCATCTACACAGGTGAGCGGAGAACATCATGCACTTTTCCTAGACCTCATAATAACACCAAAGTTATCCAGAGGTTATGGGTTTTGTGTATCAGCTTTAGATGACCTATGACCTGGGTTTGATGTACTGTATGTGTGGTTTGTATTTTATTTTAGCCCTGAATGAGCCAACCATAGACTATGGTTTCCAGCGTCTTCAGAAGGTCATTCCTCGACATCCTGGTGACCCGGACAAACTAGCCAAGGTGGGAGAGACCCCTTTATGAAAGATCACACCACATACATGACGATTCTTCAAGGAATTGTGCTACACTCCCATTAAGGTGACAGTGTAACTCAAGTTTTTGTCTTTGTAGGAGATGCTGTTGAAGAGAGCGGCTGATCTGGTGGAGGCCCTATATGGAAACCCACACAGTAACCAGGTAAGCACCAGCATTTCTGGCACTATATCCCAAATACTTTAATATACTAAAATGACAGCTGTATAGCTACACACGGGACATCCAGGCATTTAAGGGGTAGGGCTAACTCTCTCTCTGTATGCCTGTTTGCTTGACATATTTATGAATGCTTACCATTTTACAGTCTGTGGACTGAGAGAGGGCCACATATGTAAAAGTTGATATAGCCTGTGTGTATCTATGAGACTGAGCCGTTGCTAAACACTGTGTTGTCTGTCCTGTAGGACATGTTGCTGAAACGTGCGGCTGACATTGCCGAGGCCCTCTACAGTGTCCCCCGTCCTCACAGTCAGCTGCAGGCGCTGCCCAGCTCACCAGCCCATGGCAGTGTCATGGGCCTGGGCTCCTACCCTTCTCAGCTTGGCGTCAGCATTGGGGAGCCGGGACAGAGCAGCCAGGGTGAGGAGAATGAGTCATAAACCACGCACTACTTCAGTATTTGCCCCATATCGGCTGTCATATCTGACCCACTGTCTTTCTCCTTCTCTAGGCTACATCCGTAACTCCAGCAGTTTGTCCCCAAGGGGTTACCCCTCTGCCTCCACCCCTCAGCAGTCGAGCTACGGGGGCAGTGGGGGGATGACTGGAGGGTACGGGACAGTGCCCATGACCAGCCTGGGAGTACCCGGGTCTCCTGGTTTCAGCAGTGCCTCCCCCACAGGCTCTCCCTATGGTAAAAGCTTCAGTGCTTTCTCAACCCCTTTAAATTCACATGGTGTTGTTGACATTACTTGTATTTTAAGCCAACAAATAACAAGCCCCACATTTCTGAGTCTGTCAGATTTTTGAAGTAATGATTGTTGCTTTCTGTTTCACAGTAATGCCCTCTAGCCCCACTATACCAGGAGGCTCCAGCTCTTCATCATCTCTCTTGCCTTTCTCCTCCTTCCCGTCTGCTGCCAAACAGAAGAGTGCTTTTGCTCCTGTCCTCAGGCCCCAGGGCTCCCCCTCCCCTGCCTGCCCCGCCTCAGGGGGGAACAGCTTCAGAGGTAGCCATCCAACTCACTATCTGACCCCCCTCTCTGAACTTACGAATGCAGTCTAACCCTCTTGTGCTAAACTCACAAAAGCTTGACTGAACATGACAAAGCGAATGGCTGGATGTACAATAATGCAAGATAGGCTGATTGACTAGAATCATAGAATTTGTATATTCTTTTTCTCTCCAGCAATGGCGGGCCTGGTTGTTCCCCCGATGTAGCAAAGCACCCGCCCCAATCTACCCCAGACCACTGCTTCACTTAGCCCCTCTCTTGGCACTAAGAGGGCAGGGAGAATGGAAAATTGATCTAGCAACCATATATATCTATCCTCCCTGAGCCCCCCGCCATTTGTTAGTCCATTTTTCATCCAGCTGGATGAAAGAGACGGGGTATGAAATGTCCAAAGACCAGCCATCCACTCCAGAGGCAGAGGAGATTACTTCACCCACAACAGCTACAGACAGAAAATGCTCCTTAGCTAACAGCACCAGACTGGACCAAACTGCTGGGTGCTTCATGAGGTGTCTGCATTTTGAAAGGAAACTGAGGGAAACAGGTCCTAATCTCGCCACAAGCTTCAAAAGCATCCGTAATTACCTCTGGCCTACTATCACATGCAGTATTCGATTCTTCCAACACCTGCCCTGAATCTTGGCTAGAGACGTACAGGATTCGTTGTGAGAGCACTGAACCTTGTTGGATGACGGAGAACTCTGATATTATATTGAAGCTCTAAAAATCAGGGTGCTATTTGTCTGTGTATGGACACCGTTAATGGCATGTGTGTACATTGTCTGTGAGTTAGCGAGAGGTTTTTTTGTAGTAGACTTTTTGAAGACAATTTGCATTCCAGAAACATAGACCCTTTATTTTTTGTTCCGATCTCTAAGGTTTTACAAGGGAAAACTCTTTGTCCCAAGGGTTATTACTAAAGGAATTCATATATTGATTTATTTAAGAACAAGCAATTTAACTTATTATAGTTAGTTTAGGGAATAATATAAACGTGTTTTTATAAAGTGGTCCTTTTTTCAACTGTCATTGAAATAAAGTTATCTCTACATTTCCATTATAACTGCTAATTGATCAAATGTGATGGATTTTTAGAGAGAGTAAAGTAAACCATAACACATTTATGTGGAATAAAACTTTTGCAGATTCTTGCATAACAAATTGTTAATGTTATGCCCTCAATTAAAGAAAATGAATGTCCTTCTATAAAGGAAAAAATTTAGTTAGCCTTATCCTTTTTCATTTTTAATGCATGCTTTTTGACACCAATGCCCTGATATTATTTCATTCCACAGTGCAAATTTGAAGGTATATGATTATGAAATAAATATTTTATTGTTTAATTTTAAATGTTTCAACCCAGTATAAGTTTCTGGTCACTATGCAGTACAGTAAATGAACTAGAAAGCACAAACTGGCCAATAGAAAGGAAAGGGGCATATTGGGTGTTCATAAACCCATATAACTGTGTTCTTACTCATTGATTTTAGTCAACACAATACAAACTTCATTCTCAGGATACGAAAACAAAGAAAATAAGGAGTAGATGACATCATTTGAAAAGTTGTTTTTAGAGTTTGATTGATTTTATTTATTTAAAAATTATTAGCAATTGTAATATGTTTTTTGAAGCCATCTTTCTTTGAAACGGTACAAAAAATGTTGCAAATGTGATTTGTATATCTCAAGGTGTAATTATATTTTGTGCTCCAAATAAAACAAATAAGCAAAAAGTCACTAATGCTGTTGTTTTTTTAGTTTTAGTTTTTATTCCATAGGCTACATACCATAAAATAGTGAATTGTCTTGGTTTGTTTCTACGCATGTGTTAACCTACAGGAACAGAATTAAACACAGTAAGCACAATCATTTTCATACATGCTGTATTATCCTTTCAAATTCCCTGGACATTGGGATTTTCCTACATGGCTCTAAGTGTCAGCACTGTGCTAGATCTATTTTTGACTGTGCCCATCACCTGTGTGCTTGTGCAGCTTGCTACACTGTTTTGTATACATAGCTGATGAGCCGCAGCATCTTAATTGTGATGCGAGCGTTAAAGACTGAGTAGAGCATGTCAAGATAAACAACCCCCCCCCCATCTCTCTCTCCTCTCCAGTAAGCCTCCTTTCCTCTGAGGACCGAGCCTCTGGGGGCCCCAGTGAGAACCACGAGTCTCCCTCCAACGTGCCCTCCTTCTCTCTCTCTCCCTCTCTCTTTTAAAACACATACATAGGCACGTGCGCTACTATTCCTTTTTTTCCTCTTTCGGTCTTTGTTTTGAACCCCTTCATCCCTTCTTTCTTCCTCTCCTTTCTCTCGCTCCCCTGTAATGGCCCTTCTCTGCTAATGTAATTAGCACTGGTAAAGAAGGGCAGTTAATTACCCACTCTTTTTTGATCGGGTAATTAATGTTATGCCAGGAAACAGCAACTGTTTCATTAACACAGCGCTCAAAGCAGTGAGGGGGCGGGGTAGCACCCAGTGGATGCATGTCTGTGTGTGGCTGTATGTATGCTGCATGTATGGACAAAGAATGCACCAGCAACTATTCTCAATGATGGAGCGAGAGAGGTGTGGACTTCAAAGAGCTGACACGCTCAATGAGCTGGCCTCAGCAGCAAGTCATTGCTTCTCTTTGTGTTTTCTTTGTCACCATCAAGTGGCACTTGTCAAAAAAGCTTAGGCTCCTGCTCCTTTCTTCTCTCTCTCTCTCTCTCTCTCTCTCTCTCTCTCTCTCTCTCTTCTGATATGCTGCTAATTTGACAAGTTAAAGTCAGCTTTGTCGCCAGCACCTCAGCATTCATCTTACTGAGTGCTCCTTCTGCCCAGTGGTGCAGGAGCCATATGCTCCTCTTCCACATGACTGTTTTGTTGTTGCTGTTGTTTTGGCTGCAGCATCAGCGGCGCCATTTACTGTCTTCTGATCACACTTTGGATAAAGAGAGGATGCGATACCACCTGCCACCGAGCCATTTCACATCGTACAATACACACAGCTTCAAAAGAGCATCTACACTTTACAGCTGCCTCTGGGCGTATGAGAGCAAAAACCATGTCATATTTCTTATCAACACTGCTAAACTGCTAAACTACTGATGATCTCCCATATTTAAGTTATAGCAGTGTATTGTACTCTCTACAACAGAAGGAGCATATAGCACAAAATACACCCTTCCCCTCTTCCCTCTCAAGGGATGTGTTTGTGTTTATATACCCAATTAGCCCTCCGGCCACAGCATGGCCATGCATTAGGCTGACATTAGCCCCGGGTGTATGTAACGTCTGTGTGTGTGTGAGTGTGTGTGTATGTGTGTGTGTGTGTGTGTGTGTGTCTATTATGGTGCACCCCTTTCTCATTTGAGGCATAATTTCAGGGGAGTGCTTGGCTTATTAGGCAGTCTGAGGCAGAGCTTGACAGGGGAAGCCTACTGTTTTGTCAAATAGATTGGTAGATTGGCTTCCACACACCCAACCACTGTCTTCTGCCTTTGGCCAGTCAGTAAACCCTGTATTGTTGCCCATTAGACCGCTGGACCCCGATTCCTTTTTCCAAAATGAATCCCCCACCCCTTCTGCCATTCCCTTGGGTGTCAGTAGAGTGGGGTGGCAGATGGGACAGACACAGAGCTGCCCCATGAGACCACCCCCCAACAAAATACACACACACACACACAAACACGCGCGTGTAGGTGCACTGCACACACACGTGCAAACACACTCTCTATAACACACACACTCAGACATGCATGCATGCACATAAACATAAACACAACACACACACACACACAAGCACACACACACACACACACACACACACACACACACACACACACACACACACACACACACACACACACCACGCCCGAGAG
>OMOV01021554.1:1915-11967 GCA_900312565.1 Beryx splendens
ACGTGTGCTCTTCCGATCTCGTATTGCTGGTAAAAAGTTTCCAGAGATAATGTGTGTTTGGAATGCCAAACTGAGTGCTGTGAAACACCGACAGTATGAGAGACTCATTCTGAAATGTCTACATTCAGTTTATACCTGACTTGGAATAAACCTCACATATTACAACCCTAATGCCACTGAACTACTTGAATACATTTTGGGTTTTATCTGACAAATGTATGTATGTACATGCAGAAGCAAATATACAGTAGTAAAGTCTATCTCTTTTGCCATTTATTTTTGCAATAGTGAATATAGGCAAGAAACAAACAAAAATGTAACAACTCTTGTGAATACAATGCAAGATTTATTTTTAGGAAATCATACTCTCACCCACGGTGTCAGTTAATTATGCAGCTTTTTAGGAGAGCTGACCCCTCTATAATCCTTTGAATTGTTGACCAAAGACCCTCAGTCAACTATGTTTCTCATCTTTGAATCGTCCCATTGCCCTTGGTCATTTAGGAGGCTATTTTATCAACTGATCAATACTTAGCATCTCGTACTAAAAGTCATCATACTGTATATATATTTTTTATTTTAGGAACAGAGATCTTCCTTTACTCATCATTAGCTGAACAATGAAAAAAATCATGCACTTATTGTGCTTACAATCATTTCCCGGTGCATCAAATGGCCCCTTTTTGTGGGCTGAAAGAAACTAAATGATACGAAAAATTACCAAGGAGGGAAACTGTGCAACAAAAATAAAATACATAAATGAAAAGTAATGGAAAATAAATTAAAATAGATCTAGAGCAGAAAATGAAATCAAAGGGAAATTTGAGTGCGGTAGTGATTGAATGTGTGTGTGTGTGTGCGTGCGTGCGTGCGTGCGTGCGTGCGTGCGTGCGTGCATCTCAAAGAGAAAAAGAAAAGAAAGGGGAGTTAGACAGAGAGACAAATCTGACCACTGTACTACTGAGGGAAAATGACAAGCAGTTTGGTTCAGCAGACAGGTCTTAAATCTATGTGTGCAGCTTTAGAGAGCTGTAGATTCACTGGCAATGGGAACTAACTAAAATGCTGCAAACCTGGCTGACTGAAAAAATCTAAATAGCTGTTTAGGAAAGAGGGCCAATCAAGACACATCCAGTTGTGATGCAATGATGAGATATCTGAAACTACCTGTGAAAAATGAATAGATTTTTCAAAATATGATAACTACAAATCTCACGCAACAACACATAAAAATAAAAAAAAAGTATGTATACTATATCTGGGGAGCCAACAATGGAAAACAAGTTTCCTACAGTGGAGTACGAGTTGAATCTTTTAAAAGCCTGTTATCTTTGCTCTCATACAGTCTTGAGCCGGTGGGTTTGTCTGTCAACTGTTGTGATCTCTGATGTTGCCGATGGTGAAGCTATGAACATACAACTTTACCAATCTCAACTTATAAGATAGCTTTAAGACAGCCACAATGGAAATGTTTGCTCTTTGCAACCTTTAAAATCCTAATTGTCTTTCATGTTTTCTGCTGGATTCATTTTGCTTGCTTGGTGTTGGAATGAGTGGATAAGAGTGTGTTCTTGTTTCTTGCATGATTTTGATGGGATTTTTCATGGCAGGATTTCATCAAAGGCCTAAGTCTAAAATGCACAGCTCTCTATTGAGTCTGAGAATGAATATGCTATCTGAAGATCCTATAAGATTCACACTATACAATGAATACATAGTTGCAGTGTAATTAACTGACGATGAACACAAGGTGTGTGCTGATGAATGAAATTTGATTTCAGTGAGCTATTCATGTCTTCCACAACAGAAATTTTTGTGCTTTTGAAGTTTCTCTAGAAAAGATGGGAGACATGGCCAGTGTGTAAGAAGAACAGAACTCCACCCACAAGCGGACAAACTCCTAGCAGTAAGTCAAGTTTTTTTCCCTCCCATTTTCACCTCAGCATCATTTCTTGTCACTGGTGGGATTTGTCTGGAGGTACATTTGTAATCTGTTTCCACATTTTCACAAATCTGCATGAGATTCAGTGTCAAACTTGATCAGAATTCAAATAAACATCACCTGAAGAAAATTAAATCTCATGAAGACATGCCTGGATATGGATGGTACAGTTGCATTAATGTTAACATTGTGCAAAATTGCATCATCCAGGAATGAAAGTTTCTACATCTCCACTCCGAATGAGCTTCCTCTACCACACCTTTAGTGCTCAACTTAAGCTGTGGGCTGCAAAGTATGCATTTCACCAGCGCTAGATTTCTTTTCATTCTCTTTGTCATATGTGAAGGAATTACTAATCCCCTCTAGATTTTAGTTTTGAAAAAAAAAAATACTGCAGCCAAATTGAGTCTCTCTTCATCTGTAAGCTGCTTTAAGCCTCGCTAACGGCTCAGCTTTGCCTTATTAGCATTAGCTGCTCTGTAGATTCAGCAGACTACCCCCATCTCCCTCTAACTGCCACACAACTCCTTTACCTTTTGGTGTAGTGATGTGCAAGAACTGATCACTTCAAGCAGACTGCGACCTCTTAACCCCCCCCCCCCCCACGCTTCTCCTCCTCCTTCTCCACCTCCTCCGAGTGGCACGGTGGCATGTTAATGCCAGAGCATGGTGGTTATGAACAAGTAGATGTTAGCAATTATTTGTCCAGCCTCTTCAAACACAGCTTTCCCTCCTGAACTCCCTTCATATCTGTCTCCCTAATTGCTCACTGAAGCTGGATGTGTTTGATCTCATATAAGTAAAGCATCTAAAAACTACTGAATTCTGCCTGGGGATAGTGTCATGTGAACTATTGCAACTATGTGAGAAATCTGAAATCTTTATTTTTCAGTTTTTCATGGGATTCCATTGGGGGTGAGGTTACAGTGGTTGAGAATGTCTTGTTCTGGAGGAAAACATCATGTTCTTTATGTGAGCAATCTAAAATCTATGTATGTGCTGGTTTTCCAGACTGTTGAGAGATAATATACATAATTTTGTACTTCAGACTGCTTGTTTTATTACACAGCGAGATGTGCAGTGAGTAGCACCTCTCTTGGGAAAGAATGCAAATGTGCTGAATATATTCCTTTGTGTCTTTGCACTCTGGAGAGTGCTGTCTACTGTATGTTATGTATCAGCTTTTCTTCTGTCTCTTTGACACCCAAAACAACAATATTGTATATGAGGAAGAGAGGCTGCTGAAGACACCGAGGGCTCTAGCCATTTTTGCTCTTGTAGATTATTTGAAAGAGAATGGATGAATTTCATGGAAATGGCAAGATATCTGGAGGTCTTTGGTATAGAAACATTTGTAAACTAATTCTATAAACTATACTCCATTCAAACAGCTTAGTGAACAATGTGAAAATGTGTTTTTGCATACTTCTGAGAACAAGGCTGTTGTAGCTCACTTTCTATGTGCACAGTAGATGCCACTTCTCCCGTTTGCTGTGTGTACCACAGCCTATAAGTAGGGGGCAGTAGCGCAATGCAAACATTGTCACCACCATACTGTTTAGTAATTGGAAGGGAGATTCTAAAGGCAACAGAGCAACGAGGAGGGTGCTTGTGGCAGAGGTTGGATAAGCACATACTGTGCTGTGCAATTGACTTCACCACTACTAACCTGTTCATCAGTATATAAGGCTCAACTTAATAAGGCAATGCTGAGCCTTGGTTATACACACAGTATGTTTGGAATCTAGACAGACCGTATCAGGAAATATAAAATGAGAAAAAAGTTGTCCCCTGAAAAAGAAAAGAACAGTCAGAAAAAAAAGAACAGTTATATAAAGTGTCTGGTGTACGACAATCACAGGTGGCACAGCTATTCAAAAGCAGAACTTCTGCAGCTGCTCGGCACCGCTGTGGCACATTCCCTTTGATTAAAACCATGAGTTCTCTGTGCATCACACAAACATGCCTCCAGTGATGTCAACATGCTGACCTGTTGGTGCAAAGCCTGTCCAAACATATCCACAAATCCCAACAATGTGTATCATCCTTACTTTGTTTAGATTCTGTTTCTACATTCAGCAGAAACTTTTAACTAATACATTTTTTGACATACAAACAAACTGTTGGCCACTGTACAACTCCCCTGAAGCAGTGCCTTGCTCAAAGGATACACTGATAGTTGATGAAATAATGGGGAGTATGCCTGACTCTCGGCCTGTTTCTATGACAAGGCTAGCTGCCCCAAAAGTTTTTTGAATATGTAAACTGGAGTCACTCTCCAGTTTGTCTAGCGGTCACAATATTTCAGTGGCTAAACAATGGTGTTTTTTTCCCACTGTAAAGTTGTCAAAAGCCACATGTGCAATGGTAGCTGTCTCCCATTGCTCTTTTTTTCAGCTAGGAATAGACCTAACCTAACCCCAACCTTTTTCAAAGCAGCCATGTTGACGTGTCATAGCAGGGTAAACACAGGTGTAACTAATAACATTAATGAAGTTTTCATTCCATTCAGGTGTTCGAGTGACAGGGCCCTGGCATTGTGCATGCTGGCTCATTGGAATGGCTGTGGAACACCTAAATGGAATGGAACCATCATTAATGTTATCAGTTGCACCTGTGTTTACCCTGCTATGACATGTCAAAATGGCTGCTGTGCAGAAAAAAAGAGCAATGGGAGACAGCTTCCACTGCACATGGGGCTTGTTCTGCTATGACAGGTCAAACTGGCTGCTGTGAAAAAGGTCTACTAGCCTATTGTAGGTCTACAAGAGGGCAACCAGCTAAACTAGTGCACCAACCAATGAAACAATCTCCTCAATAATCTAAAAGGAATAGGCTTTAGTTTGTCATTGGACACTGCGGTACTGCAGGCTTCTCAGGGTGTTAAAACACATCAGCATTATCTGGCACCAACTCCAACCAGTCAAACAGCACAAAAGAGATCTCTATGGTGTATGTCTAGACTGGAAAAATAAGCTTTTGGCTCAGTACCATGTAACCTTCTGTGGGTAGCATTTGATTCTTCAGAGTACCAACTGCCATCGTAAATCTGCTTAAATCCTATTTCCAAGACTTACAAATATGCTTCAAAACACTGTTATTTACCACAGCATGGCAGCAGCTGGAAATTGGTATCATGGCAGGGTGCACAATCTCTCCTCTAGTATTCACCATGATGATTGGGGTAATCATTGGGACATCATGGTGGGTTGTTGTGAGTGAAGAAAGGTGTCAGAGTGGGCTTTGCCTCCCCTTCCATCATGGCAAAATGGCTAGGAGTCCATCATTTTTGCTAGCTCCCGATACATTGATCTTGCGATTTAGTCTACTGGTATTACTTGCATATTATAGTGTGAATTCAAGTTTTCATGATCTGATGCATTTGAAAACTTTGCCCACCTTGGTATATGATATATGCAGCACCATCTCATATGCCTTTGTGCTATTCCTGGAATGTGGAGGCAAGGGTTCGATTCACTGTTGGAGCAATCTAATTTGCCTCAAACCCTGTGGCTAGATGAGGACGCCACATGTCCTCTGCAGTGTTGGGGAAGTTACCTTTTAAAGTAATTAGTTACTTTACTTTGTTACTGACCTCAAAAGGTTACTAGTTATGTTTCAAAGTTACTTTTTATTGAATGTACCTCAGAGTAAAACACAGAGTAATTGAGAAAATAGTTAGCCACATCAAAAGAACAACCCACAGCAATATGGCTTGTGCTGCAAAGTGTGCTGTTGATCATTGTTTTAAAATGCAATGCAAGACTATTGCTCTTTTTTTTAAACAGTAAGCCAATATCATTTATATTTGCATTCATTAAATAGGCCAAAGTTTCACTGAGACTGACTAAGTGCAAATATATAAAGAAATGCAATGAAAATGTAATTCAATGCAAATAATGACTGGGGCAACCGCTCATTTGAGTAATATAGCAAATAATGCTGTCAAATTATGTAATAAGAAGTAGATCATGCAAGCATTTAGTGCAACTTAATCACACGTGCACTTACATGAGTGAGTGAGTGAAACTATGTTGCCTTTAGTGTAAAATGAGTGAGAATTTGGATACAGCCATTTAAAACTTCCTACTTTTCTACAACTTATTTAAGAGTAAACATCTCAAAAACAATGCTTAGCCAATGTTTTTTTTCCGTTGAATTTCAATTACTGCTACCTAATTAGTACATACTAGCTAGCTATGTTAACTCATGAAAACAATTTAAATGAAAGGCAGTATCAAAACAGTGAAAAATACATAATTTGACATTCATCAGTCAATTAGGAGTGACCCATCAAAGTTGCTCTACAACCAAATGACTATAACATATACTTTTAAAATAATGCATATTTGGGCTATAACATTTTCTCAGTTCAAACAAAACAGCTCACCTTCAGTCAAATGCAATCGTTAACTTAGGCTATTCCAAAGCAGCAGTTATAGTAGGCTACAGAAGTTTTTCAAAGTGGCTGAATCTAATTTGACTCCCAAGAAAAAACATTCTTGGGAGTCAAATTAGATTCCCAAGGCTGAACAGTCTCTCCACAGTTACACTGGATGGTTTTGGCATGTGGAACCGCACATGCGATCTGCTTAATCCTGGAGAAATTGTTCAGTGTATCCATTCCTGCAGGTGACTTACAGTAGTCTGTGATCTCAGAGCCTGCACTGTCGTCCTCCAATGCAAAAAAAGTCATCCTTGGTGGCTGTGATGATGATGGATGTGGCCTTTCCTCAAGTGACTCCTCCCTCAGTGACATTGTGGTACTTGGCAGCGAGCAGCCATTTAATGCAATCTTTCTTTTCCTCATCACCCGCCCAGCGCAGCTTGAATTTCACAAGTGTCACAGCAGCCAGCAGTGCCTCATCACTGTCCAGAGTGGAGGCAAATCATGTCTAGATGGCATGCAAGGTTAGACTGTATTGTAAAAATCAATTAATGGGCTACATAAAACCTCTGTACCCTTATCATATGAGGGCCTATTCTCTTATATTGCCCATGTTCAAATGGAAAATTTAGCAGTTCGGGAAAGGGAGAAAGCCAATATCAAAGTAAAAAATAATAACAATAAATGAATATGAATTGGGATATATCTTAATAATAATGATATATAAACCTGCACACCTGGACAGTGAGATCTGGGAGGCCAGCTGTCATACTGGAGAGGCTGCTCCTCCCTGCCATGTTTTTAGCCATAAGGATCTCAAATGTGGTTTCGAGAGCAGTTGTCTTCCCCTTGAAGAATATTCAAGGCCATCGAGAATGGTTTCACAACCATTCAGTACTTTCTGAGAAACCAGCCAAGCACAAACTCCATTCAAATCTACATATTTAATCTGGGTTACCCTGCACAGTGGAATCACTTCCACATTGTTTTTGTTGAAACCAATCATTTTTGTCTGCTAATTTCTCCACACACTGATGCCACTGTTGATTGACTGGATTTAGTCCACATAGCTGTACACTTTTCTATGGTGCTCCTGTACACAGCTTTGCTTTCCCTATATATTGTGAGCTAGTTCTCCTTCATACTGGAGATTAAATTCAGTGTGGTATGCACATCCATGATGTGGAGGGAGAACAAAATGGTCAACATCAGAATCCATGTTACTGATGAGTAGTACTTCATGGATGTGAAGGGATCTTACTCCCTCCCATATTAATCCTTTCCGTCCAATCAGCCTGTTACATTTTAAAAGCCTTGACAGAATTGGATCCCTTGTCAATGATAGTGGCATGCAGTCGCCTTCTGACTTAGTCCATACGATGAATGTATTCACAATATCTCACTAGCAATGGTATAATAGGTGTCTTCCCTGAACTCTTATGCATTCAATACCTGCTTTTTTGCATTGCAAAGTTGACAAACTAATCCTGTGTGTGGTCATTCCCATAAGGCTATTGTTGTGAGCAGTCCATAAATCAGCTGTGGTTGAAATGTAGTGCAAACCCTCAAAAATTTGTTTCAGCTCTATACAGTTTTTAATTTGCCTCAGCAAGGTAGCTGGCCAAAGCTTTCCTATCAGACACATTCCCTTCTCTGCTGTGTCATTGGGACTTTGTTGGGAGGGAGGCTGACAGCTGAAAGTTTATTCAACTGGCTGATTTAGCTCTATTGTGGTGACAGCTTCAACATTAGCATTAAAACTAGCCTCATCTGCTTTGGTGCAGCACCTGCCTGAGCCTCAGCTTCAGCAGCGGTTGGCTTCTCCTGAAGTGTTTAGATGGTTCTTTAAATTTGCATTGCTGTTCTTTGCAGTCAGTGGCCAACAGTTTGCAATTAATAATAATGTTCTTATCCTCTTCAATGATTTAAAAATGGACTTAATGGCTTTCATGACTAAGACAAATGTTTATATGATGGTACAGCTTTGCTAGCAGAAGTGATGAGTCAGGCACCTGCCCCAGCACTGTTGGAACTCCCCCTTAGCCTATTGTTGTGTTGAGATTGATGGTGAGGTCAGAAGTTATTGGGTTGAATGTTGTGGCGAAGAGTGTACTGTGCAGTGTTAGGGTAGTGTAGATGTAGTGTATGTCACTGTAGGTCTGATACATACTGCAATTTGTCTCACAGACAACAACACAGTACAGCACAGTGTCCTTGGCTATAGAGTAGACACAGTTTTCCCAAGGTTGAGAGGCAGGACTATTGGATTTTTAACTGAGAGAATGTATCAGCTGCATCCTGAGCCCGAGTTTTACTCATACTCAATCCCCAAGGCTACAATCTCAATTACTAAGTTTTCATCCTCATTGGGGATAATGATTAAGTATAGTGTTGCTTCAACTACAGTTACATCAGGGCTTGGTGTAATCTGTTGCCCCAAAGATGCTATCTTAAATGGTATGAACCCAGGATGCCTCGTAGAACTACCAAAGATTTGCTGATAGGTCACTGGAGTTGATCAGACCCAAAGCATCAATTTCTTGTGGTACCAAACCTTTGACAGGCATGAATATTTTCAAAGACTGAGGCTCTGTTACATAGCAATGCGATGACACCCCCACTTGTCCTGTTTCTTGCCACATCTCATCTCACATCATGTCAAGTATTTCATCATTGGTTAGAATAAAGTTTGGCACTCTCGCTGGCTCCTTATTTGTTCTGCACATTTGAAAACATTGTTTTGACACTGCTGTGTAATACAACTGAAGGAGACAACCACTTGGTAGGTCAATCATCTTTCTCCTTGACTTATGTGAATGAATCATTATTTTTGAATGGCTCTTTACAGGATAATAGTGGTGTTTTTTTTAAAGTCTGTGCCAATTATCTGGATTGCATCTAGATTATTCCTGGTGTCTGTACAGTCAGCAAAGTTCGATATGTCAGGGCTTTTTTCCCTACCAATTCAGAAGAAGCTATTTGCTGCTATTCATACTTGTACAGCATGAAAAACAACTTGCACAGACTTGAAAACTGATCGAGCTAGATAATCCATCACGGTAAACCTGAAACCTTGATTTGGTTTTGTCAGCGTTTCTGTTTTATCATTATTTCATTATGCCCAAGTCTGCCTGAGTTAAGCATTTTCATATCCAACCGGATCTCACAGAAATACGTGAAATGGCCACAATCTCTTAAACACTGCATTACGTGGTGGTGGCATGTAATGTGTTAAAATTACGTGGTCCCAGCACGATACGGTTACGTGAAGCAGACACGACTATAGACAGGAAGTATTGTGACATTGAAATAGCACAGTGGAAAGTAAAGGAGTTGTGGTCGGGTTGGCGGATGGGCGTATACGTTTGCCTTCGATGCCGATGACCAGGGTTCGATCCCCAGCGTTTTCAAACTACATTTTACCGGTGTTTACATTTTTAACCAAAGTTTTTCTTATGTAACCCTGACCAAACCCTAATCCTAACCTTAACCAAGTTGTTTTACTTGCCTAACCATAAACCCTGATCAAACCCTAACCCTAACCTTAACCTAACCCTAACCCTAACCTTAACCTTAACCTAACCCCTAACCTTAACCTAACCCTAACCCTAACCTTAACCAAGTTGTTTTAGTTGCCTAACCATAACCGTAACAGCCAACCTTTGGGACATTTTCAAATTCGTGGTGGAGGAACGTATTTTAACACATTACGTGCCACCGCCA
>OMOV01021561.1:9771-23642 GCA_900312565.1 Beryx splendens
GGGAGGAGAGAGAAGAGAGAGAGGAGGAGAGGAGAGAGAGAGAGAGAGAGAGAGAGAGAGAGAGAGGTGAGAAACCACGCTGATAGTGTATTACCTGAATGTTCATCATGGCAAATGGCGTGATAACATTCATGTCTACTGTTCCAACACAGCTTACTAAATGGGAAGCCACTAATCAATATTTAATGAATCTAACAGAGTTACATCCTCTGTAACAGCATAAAGTGCAATGGGACTTTCATAAATCTTTGCAAATAGTTGAAAAAAAAAGATGTGAATTACTTTAAGATCTTTCTCACCTATTTCTTACAGGGATTGTATTTTTTAATACCTGAAAGTAATGAAAATCACCATGGCAACAGCGCTTACCTTCATTCACCAAAACGAAAATAAAGAAACTTCGATGTGATATGCAAAAAGACATCATATGATTAATAAATACAGGAGCCAGTGATGAATTATGGAATGAGAAAGAAGGAGAATGGGATTTAGCATTGCGGAATGGCTATTTTAGAATTTGCTAAGCTATTTCTATTTATGATCTTGTCATCAAAATGAAGCGTGTAGTACAGGAAGACACTGAAGGACGATCAGAGACACCATTCCAAATGAACTGCATGTGTTGCAGATGATTTTGAGCACAAACGTTAGTCTCAACATGCAAGTCTTGCGAACGCATGAATAAATGGAGTCTCTAACGGCCCTCACATATTTTGATAGAGATCTGAAATTGCTTTGATAGTACTCTGGGCTGTTCTTTTGATATAGTGTGGAAGCATACTGATTCTTGGCTTAAAAGGTACCAGAAGATTAAAGGTGTGCTGACATAGTTTGGGCAACTTCACAGCAATGCAGAAGTCATATGTCCACACAGTCAATAGCAGTACAACACATGAAAAGCAACCGAAAACGCATCTAAAAAACCCCAAAAAGCACACAGTAGTAGGGTTATGAAGTTGTAATTTGTTTCAGCATCTCTATAACTGATCTGACATGTGCTTTGAGCGAGTGAGTGTGGAATGGCATAGCAAAAAGTGGCATAATAATAATATATTTTTTGTGAGCATACAGTATGTGTGCACCGTGCCTTGAATTTGTGACTTTGAAATGTACTGTCTTTAAAACCCATCCATTTCTTTTTTTCATTTTTATTGTTTGAAATAGAGTTTGAACCAATGTGAGCACACGTCATTTCTCTAAGCCTGACCACCAAGGTACCACACACACACACACACACACACACACACACACACCCACTGTGTGTGTGTGTGTGTCTACAGCGGGCTTCTGCTGTGTGTACCTGTATGACAAATGTGTTGTTTCTGTGGTGTCTGGGTAGATTATCATCTGCCATTTATCTGGGGGCATGAAGGTGCCATTTGTTATTTGGACAATGAATGGTGCTCTCTGGAAAGCCTCCCGATTACACACAGTGTGGAAACAGTAATGAGACCAACAGCACTGTTGCTACGGCGACCAGAAGCAAGATTTGTCACCTTGGACTCATACAGCTGCCATAGTTTTCATTTCTGTTGTGTTAGTTGTTGAGTCCACAGTTAATGTGAGCTTTTGTTAGACTGAACTTATTCATTGATGATCAGAATATCTGTCAGGATGCTCATTCCAAGGTTGCATTTAAATTGGGTTGCCCTTTCTATGTGTAATATAGTACAAGGCATTGGAATATCATTGCATTGTAACAGCAACTGGTTTGTAATCACACGGAAATAGAAGTTTTAGCAACAAGCCTTGCTCCACCTGTGTTATCTGAGCCATTCAGCTGAATTTAATTCCTATGTTCCACTGAGCTTTCTGCCAGCCATTATGCTAATGTTAACTCATTTGTATGTAAATGCCATTTTTTAATTTATTTTTTTTATATCCGAGTTGCGTAGACATTACATAGAAATTTCAGCTTAACTTTCATCCTATTATACTGACATAATTTCAGCCCGTGTTTACCCTTAAAATGAAGTAAAACTCTCATCAGCTATTATCCATATGAATCATCCATGCCAATCCTTGTGTTGTGAGCGTCTAGATACAGTTATAAAGCCTTTGTCTATTAAAATGGGTGTAAACCAGGCACTAAAAACAGCAGCACGGGCAGCTGTCGCCAACTGTGCACCTAAATTTAATATAGGCATTTAATATTTTTTTGCAGGTGAATAAAAAGTTGTTTAATGGCATACCTAATGTGCCAGACCAAAAATAACCTTCTTTTCTCCCCCTTCATACATTTGTTTTAAAATCTCTCTTTTGTCTCATCTGAAACACAATACTTGGGCTATTTCAAAACTTATAACTGTATTTTCCAAAATCATGAACGAATATGGAATGAGCTCAGTTTCAATAACTGAAGTAAATATTTGCCTTTCTTTGATGAAGCCTAAAAGTAGCTTAAAGCAGGACTAAGGAATAAGTTTCATTTTGGCCTTGATACTGTAGTGGGCATTGTTTCTACTGATTTCTGTATGTGGAGGTGTTCTCCTTGTGCGCCTTCGATCTGCAGCCTGGACATCATTCTTTTCATCTTAAACCTCCTTCTCCCTGTTCCCCCCTCTGTTCTCTTCAGTCACAGGATTCAGAGCATGCAGGACACTACAACAGGCTAATTTCATTTCAAGTTAGGACTTTCCTTCTCTAGTCGTTGAATAGCAATGCCAAAATAACTTCCCTTTTAGGTTAAAAACATAACATGTCTGCACCTCAGCAGCCTCTTCAATTTTCGAGATGCAAATAATGTTGGTGCACCTCATTGTTACATAAGAGTCTTCCTTCTTGGCAAACGCAAGAAGTCTTCGCGCCCACACAAGTGTTTAGTAGCGCTGGGCCTAAATGTCCTATTTACATACAATGTATTGCTTAACAAAAAAAGATTTTGAAATTGTGAGGCAGACTCCTGCTGCTCTCTAACTCTGTAGTAGGTCATATCATCCATACCCTGAGTTGGAGGCTCTCCACCCACTGTCCGACCACCTTGTACTCTGGAGTGGAGGAGTTGGTCATCTGGAACTGGAACAGGTCATAGCGTCCTGGAGCATCGCCGTTTTTGTTAAACACAACAGAGGTGCCGGCACTGCCTGTAAAGAGAGAGGGGGGCAGGATAAGGACAGCAAAATATAAAATGTTAGGTTCGGGTGTTCCAGGGTACAACACCTCTTCTAATGTGAGAAAAACATGAACTTTTAACCCTTTGCCTCTTACTGTGCACTTAATGCTGGCGGCCTTCATGGCCACAGTGTGCGTTTACCTGCTCTTTTCTATAAAAGCTATACAAAAAGACCATGACCTACATCTTGCACCTTCCTGATAACCATGGCCAGGCGAGCTCGCTCCCTACTGGCCAAGATAGCGCTACCTCACCTGCTTCCTATGTATCATCAAGGCTGCACAAGGGCCACTAGAGAAATATATTCACATTCACAACATGGTTCGATATGTGGACTAGGATCTGCGAGCAGCTGTGCACTCTCACATCTGTGCTCTAATATAATAAAACGACTGGTGATTTAAGACGAATGCACACCTCCTCAGGTCAAAAGTAATGCGTTTCACTCACACAGTGGACGAGAACAGGAGAAGTAGGGGGGGGGATAAATAGGTCAGCCAAAGCATCATACGGTCCCCATCTGGCCTCTGTTTGTAGCAGGCTGTCTCAAGCAGAGCCTGCAGATTCCATTAATTAGCTTAGTGAAGACTTCGGACACTTGAACCATTGTGCTGGAGAAATAGATTTGTTAAATCTGTATTTGTGCGTGCTCTTGTGCCTGTCGACTACGTCAGTAGTTTGTACGTCAGTATGTGTGTGGATGTGTTTGTGCCTGCAAATCACTCGATATATGAGTCCCATGACTACAGAACCTGTGCAGTGTGCTGACGCAGATGGACCTCACAGCAGCAAATACTGAATGGCACTTAATGGGAAAAACGGATGTGCTTTATTTTATACATGAGGTCTGCATTGTTGATGAGGTCGTTTTTTCTCATCCCACAATACTGAGAGAGAGTGAAAAACTACTTAATTTCACCAGTCTATTCACCTTGGCACTGGATACTGAAACTCAAAAGCACGAATGGAGATACCATTTTTGAAATGGGACAGGGGGAGTCAGATGACATTTGGCATGGGAATTGACTACTTTAATAGCTCTGGCTATAAAAAGTGTGGACAAAGGTCCAGCAGCATATGTCCAAAATGCTTCTGGGACATGTTGTCTTTTGTATTTAGAACAGAGCTCCTGGCTTTTGGATGGAAGGCCAGAGCACCTTTCCCTTTCTTTTGGGCCAGGAGGGAATTTCCTCTCCCTCCAGTTTCTTCCAAGGACATTTGTCATTGAACATTCTACAAAAGTGCCAGGCCAAAGACTCTAGTAAAACAAGAAAAGCAGAGGTAGCAAGAGAAAAAGCCCATTCCAACTGACAGAACAGGAAGCCATTTTAATAAGATACTGTGGAAGAGCCCCAACAGTTACTTTTTGACTTTGTGAAACCTTTGGTCCGACTTAACGGTACGGTTATGTGTGCATGACAAATGTCAATTTACAAGACTTTAATGGCCTAACCATTTCTATATTGGTGCAGAGCTGCAAATCCCTCACTATCTGCTGTTATGCAATGTGACAATCAAGGTCTTCTGTGGCAGTGCCGTTGTGAATACACGGACACATCTATACAAACGGTACCGTTTGAGTCATTTGAGCCATCGGCCTTTCTATTCAAAAGGAGGCAGCTAATTCCCCGGTATTCAGGTGTAGCCACAGAAAATGAAGCAGAAAGTGTGCTCAGAATACATTGAAGTGCACTTATGAAATCCATAGGGATGACTTCTCTCTCAATATGAAACTAAACTAAAACACAGGGGGTGGTAGTCAACAACCTATCACTTCTGTTTCCACCAAGCAGACAGCAGGCTTGTCGACATAGTGTAGAGAGACGCTGACAAGGTGTTGACTCCTGTGAGCAAAAACTATGACAGGGTTACACTACTTACTGTAACTCCACGCCCATGGCAAAACATGCACGCACACACACACACACAGACGCACACACAAAGTCATTCAATAAAGTGAAAGTAATGATTGGGCACTTGGCTCTCCTCAGCTCTAGAACAAATAATTAAGCGGCGTTTCTGTCTGTGCAGATAAAAAACCATTACAAATTCCATTCTATTTCCCATTGCCTGATATTTCCAAGGGAACAAAATGATCTGTGTAGACTGCTTAGCGTGTGCACTGTAGAAGATGAAAGATTCATTCGTTTGCATGGGGCTCTGAACTAAGACATGACAAAAGTGCACTGCTGCTGTGCTATGCTGAGCAGTGTGGGTAGACCGGGGATCCACTGCTGCGTTTGTCTCGCATCATTATTCTCTCCCTTTTTCTGTCTCTCCCTCTTCAGCTCTGTGTCTCCGGCACAGTGGGGAGATCAACAAAGAAGGCTTACACTCCTTCGCTCTCAAACATACATTAGCAGTGGCACATACACAGCCTAATGTGTGCGGTTCCAGCCTAAATGCAATAAGGAGCAGTGAGATATGGCTGACAGAGCCACAAGAGAACCAACTTTCGCTTGCCAGTAACAAGGTTTGAGAATATAGCGTCACGGGGGGGTAGAGGGCTACGGTCTTATTTTGATGCCAGCTCAGGTGAACTGAGCCCCAGCCTTTGTCAGTGCCACACCAAAGGAATGTCAACTGCATTCGTCTACAGCAGTGGTTCTCAACCTTTTTCATGTCAAGGACCGCTAATGTAGTCCACATTAAGGCCATGGACCCCTATTTGATGAGAGTGTGTCTCTTGGACCCAAATCTGAGAATATTTGTATTGTCAGATATGATTTTGTCCAGAACTCCATGACTATCTGTATTAGAGAGGTAACAGTGAAACTATGATCAAAATAGTCTCCTGCATTCTATAATTGTTCTTGTAAATGAAATAATGAAGTGTAACGATTCATCAATTTGCTGGGGACCCCCTGGAACCGCGTCAAGGACCCCTGGTGGTCCCCAGACTCCACGTCGACAACCACTGGTCTACAGTGCCCACCTTGTGGCAAAGCAAATGTGCAGTGTGTGGAAAGAGCAGGGAATGAGGCGAGTGATTTTAGGACCGGGCAAGTCTAGAAAACGAAGCGCTAGCCAGATGGAGATTGAGATTGGGCAGCAGACTCTCAATCCCATGCAAAAATCTTCAGCAACATTTAGTTAAGGTGTCATAGAAATTTCAGCGCTTCTTTGTCAGTTGCCTGTGTTTTATCTCTTCGGGTCCACCTTAAAATTCAAAGGTTTGGCACTGCCTCAGCCGGCCTATCAGAACTCTGCACTGTTGCCATAGCGCCAATGCTCAAAGCCATAGTGTTAGTCGGGCAGGCAGCTCACTGACAGGAGTATTTTTTCATAATCTTTTTGTAATTTTAAAGCATGATTTACCTTGTTGAACTTCAGCATTACATCACTTACACTGAGGTAGTACAATATGAAATATACAAAAGAACACAAACTTGTGATTTTGATGCATGTATAGAATTTTAGAGCATGATCTGCCTTGTTAAAATATTCCATTAACTATGCCCCGGGCTGGTAATAATTTGTCCAGGCTAGTACAAATTACACTACTAGCCCATCCTTAATTTCCTCTCCTGGGAAAGACTAATGACTCTGTAGATGTCCTGCAAGCGCAAGAAAAAACGCATGTTAATGAGCTACAGTTAGCTTCAGTTCTTCTTTGAGTATTGTATGTATTTAAATGAAAAAAAAGGAAGCCATTACATCTATTCAATTATTGCACCCATTCCTAACACCAGGATCTCTTGTGAATCACTGACAAAGACTAAGTACAGTACTTGTACTACAGCACAGAGGAGAGCAATTTTAATACCTATGAAAAGAAACTCAGGTATTATTTTGTACCAGTTTTTTTTTAATTAAATCAAACATGATATATGAAATTAAACTGAGCAGGTGTTCACTTTAAAAAAAAAACTAAAAAAACATGATTCCTGATTTTGTCTACGCATTTAAAACATTTGAATCATTTCTAGAACGTTTTCTGAAGCCCACTTTAGGACGTTATGAATGCTATTGCTGAATATTTGACTCTGTTACCGGTACACAGCTTCTAATTATTGCTGGCTGACAGGCATGCCAGCACATCTGTAAGGATAAGGGTTTCGCCTGTTTTAACCCCATCTCCCATTATGTTCTCAGTTTGAATTTCCTCTCCCATTCTCCTGCATTTCCCAACAGTTGGCATTAATAGCTGGTTGTCATGAATTGTTAATCTTCCCTATTGCATAGTGTACAGCAGTGAATTAGAGGTTTGAGTATTAGCAGACCTATAATATATCACCTAGGTCTAGGCTCAGGAGAAATAAGTAGATCCAGGAAATGTTGTTCTTATGCTTGGAGCTATGGACAAAATTTAAAATGTAACACGCCTATAACCAACTGGATGTGATGCATGACGGGCCGATATTGGATTTATTGGCTATTTGTATAGTTTATCATAGCCTGAAACTGAGATGACTCTGCCCCTATATCTCTATAATATTGTTTTAGTCTCAGTTACATTTTACCTTGGTACTGCTGATTGATGGGGCTTGTCTGTTAAATAGTGTAGGACAAAGTTAGTAGGTCAGTGGGCTGTATCCCAGTTAACCTAACACATAGTGTCGAAGCCAGAGAGGCAGCCTGAGAGTATTTCTTCCTTGCAATGCTTCGTGTCCAACAGATAAATCATTTTATCGCACATATTTTCAGTGTTTACAGGTGTTTACACCCAGAAGTATCAGTGAAGGTATTGACTCTGACTCCGCGCACCCAGCATCTGTCACAAATGTTACCTTCCATGTCCATGTTGCCTACAGGTAATGTCGAGTTAAATAAAGTCAGCATTACTTCTCAGTGTAAGAGCTGAGAAATATTTAAATTTTTGAAAATATGTCCTGTCAAAACAAAAACACAAAAGCTGAAGAGGATACACGGTTTAAAGATATTCTATAATATCTTCAGAATTGAGCTTGATGCATAGTGGTCGAAATACATTTATGTGATGAAAAGTGTAGCTGGTAATCTAATTTTAGCAGGTGTACAGTCAATGTGCAGAATAAAATGACATGTAGAGGCACCAATTTAAGAAAAGTACCTGGCTAATGTAATAGCATAACCGATTTAACTTCCTATCCCCACATCCTCTAAACATCATGTGATGTGTAGACGTTTCCGGTGTGCCACTCACCGTTGAAGCTGGTGTTGCGTATGTACTTCAGCAGAGTCTTGCCCTCAGCAGACTCCATTTCTGGACAAATGCCAGGATGATCAGGACACAAGTCCCTCTGCATGTTGTGGAGCGCGTGGGCCATGGCGTACACCGCGTCAATCACAAACTGCACCTTCCCCTCCTGCTCGTACTTGGAGTCGATCCCGATGCGCTCCTGGCCTGAGGGGGGGGAAGATAAAAGGACAGCGGAGCAAGAGGCCTAACAGCCAAACAGCCAGATGCACCACGAGTTAGTCATTACATCCTCTAAGCAGCACTATGCGCCTCAAACTTAATTTAGATTTCTCCAATTAACCACTTGCTACCAGTTAGTTCAGTTGAGATTTTGCAGGAATTATACCTAAGGGGACTATATGACATAGAAAATAGGGGAGCATTTATCTAATTTCCCAAGTGCAAAAAGGGGAAATATCAGGATGAGCTTTGAGACAAAGTGTTTTTGACAGATAGACCCAAATTGGATTAGTATGGTGCATTACAAAGTCATACTACTGTCATGCCACTACAGCTGAGAAATGGAACTCATTTGGCCCATCTGCAAGGTGATGAAGATCACAATGAACTGTAATACTAATGTGTAATGTATAATGTATCATAGTCTGACAAAGCGGCTTCATGCTCTTTTATATCCTCCTCCCAGTGTACTGCCCTTTCGCTACAGGCTGCCTTAAAGGTTTTGCCTCATGGCACTGATACACTGCCTGAATACATAATGTGCAGCCCCTGTTGGATGGTTTTTGTTTTGTTTTGTACATATTGAATTTGCTATTGTGAACAGGTTCATTAAGCTTGGTATATGGAAATTTAATTTTGTCATCCCAAAGAGTGACTGAAAATTATCATATTCAATAACCCCATTAAAAAGGACGCATCGTCAGAAAATCCTTGCAGATTCTACACAGTGATAGTGGTTCACAGCTCACATGGTAAACTCGGTGGGGGAGCAGAGGATGCATGACACACACGTGGATGCGGGAACCTTGCACAAAATGAGAGAGGTGAAAAGCGATCCATGTCGACATTTCAGCCCATTTCTCAGGCATCGACGTACATTCCAGCCCACACATAACCTTTTTGTTTTTCTGACTTGTACAGTGGGGTGGAAAACCTTGAATGCAAACGTCTTCCCTTAGTATCTGACATTCATAAAAACAGATCAGCCTGGCTTGACATGAAAACGAGAAAATGGAGCCATTTTCAGTGGAGCTGGAGGAAAAGATGAGGACAAGAGACATTTAAGAAGTCCAAAGGTTTGTGGGGCGCACTAAGTGGACGAGCAGCTACAGGACCTGACAGATAAGCGTGATGAAAGACACCAAACAGAAGATTAAGAAAGAAACAAAATCCTTCAGCAAACTAACTTGTGTCACACTGTCATTACTGTCATCAAGTACACATGCAAGACTAATTCAAGATCCTACATCACAGGCATCAACCATCTGGATAATACATGCAGTGCAATGTCTGTCACACTGTTGGCTGGCACAGTATAGGTAATACAGGAATGCAACTCTGTTAGCAACAGCACAGCCATTAACACACAAGAAAACTGGGGGCATGAATAGTGTGCAAAGAATCAAGTTGCTTTATTTCATCTCTTTCAGCCTGTTTTCACCTAATATACTTGCCATGCTGTGCTGAGCTGTCAAGGTGACTGGGTGAAAGGGGAATAGGGGGGTTAACTCAGAGTTACAGCACACTGGCCACAGGAGCAGACGGCCTGTAACCGTAGTATGACTAACATGTGGTGCATTATTATTCTAATAATAAACTCTGTCTGTCCTGCTCCCGCTGGGTGGAAACACCTGGTGTTAGGCTTTCTGGCTGTGCCACAGACAAGAGGGGTTGAATATAGCCCCAACAGTGTATCGGCTTCTTCTAATGTGAACAAAAGGTCATGTTAACAACCACCTGGCATAGGAGAGTGCAATTAAGCACCATCTACTGCCGTAATACACCAAGAGCTGCTCGTTTGCTCACTTCAACAGTCACGTACCTGTGCATTTACGGCTGGTATCCTCTCTCTTGGAGGAGCTGAGGAGCCTGCAGTCGAAGTTTTCCTCCCAAAACTCAGCAAACCACACGTTCCTGCGATTGTTCTCCAAGGTCAGCGCTGTGAAGTATTCATCAAATCCTGGGAATAAAGGAAAGAAGAGAACGGCTCAGTTCCGGACCAATTATCCACCAGCACAAACCTGGAGGAAATGAAGCGAGCCTTGTGCGGCGCTCTGCGGCGTGGCGCTGGCCGCTAGGTGTCGGAAGCCAAACAGCTAGCACTCTTCATCAAAATTTGACCACTGTGGTTCCTTTTCCTCTCAAGCCCCATGGAACTTTAATTACTTCTTTCATCTAGGAAATTACATTAATTAAAAAACAGGATGCATAATAAATAACAGGGGAATGTAAGTGGTGCCACAGCTTCTTGCCTCAGGCTGCGAGGTCCTGTAGGTGTTGAACAGTTTTTCTTCACTTCATAAAATATATCAGAACAGAGCTGGACTGAAGCTATGAGCTATTACTGGAGCTTCATGTTGGGCTGGGTTGAATGCATGAAGTGTTAGCTTGAGACTTGAGAGGAAAAGGAAAAAAACCCCCAGCCTGCTCATTGCTTGTGCCACTCTCCAAGCCAATGTGGGTCAGGAAATTGAGTTGAAACATTCCACAAGTAAATCTTAATGAGTGTAAGACTCAATCTGCAGGACTTCTTTTACCTTTGTTCAATATAGAATTAAGTATTTACCCTGCAGCTACAAGATTAAGTTCTGTTTGGGATTTGCAAACTCTATTTTCTGTGTCTGGAGAGGTGACTTATCGTCTCGGTGATCTTTACATTTTTTAAGGTCCCCTGCCCTCCCTCTCTCTCTTCCTTTCCCTCTCTCTCTTCCTTTCTCTCTTTCTCTTCCTTTCTCTCTCTCTCTTTCTCTCTCTCTCTTCCTTTCTCTCTCTTCCTTTCCCTCTGTCTTCCTTTCTCTCTCTCTTCTTTTCTCTCTCTCTCTCTCCCGCTCCCTCTCTCCCTCTCCCAGTCTTTGTTATCGAGTCATATCAGCTGAATCATGGGAGAGGTGATAATGGTTAATCAGACCTGAATGACTCAGCTGATTTTCTTTTGAAAAGACCATCAATGATGCATGGTGGATTAATAATATTCTTGCTGCCTCCAGAGTGTGCATTGTCCTGACTAGACCTCTCCTAATTAAAGAAAGCTTCATAAAACGCAGACTTTCAAGATCCCTCGATCATAATGTTGAGTGGTTATTACTATTGTGACACTGGGCAGAACTTTTAAGCGACTGTGCATGCTGAGAATATTCTATTGCAATTCTGAGTTTCTAAATGCCAAAGCAAATGCGATAGTAGGCTTGGCATATTTGCCTCGTTTCCTCTCTTTGTCTTAGAGTACACTTTATAGTTGCTGGTGGACTTATTTGAGCTGCAATTCCACCCTAAAACACTTTTTAACAATGTTATAAAACAACTGTTGGCAATGTACTTTGTATTCCAGGGCTCATTGTGTTGTTTGGTGATGTATTTTCTTTTTATTCCTGCGGACAACTCGCCAAATGTAGATAATGTGACATCATGTTGAGATATCCCCAGAGGAGATACAATTAAGCTTAATAGGAGAACAACTTTCAACTCATAAATGATAAATGTCAGGCGCACATTCAACAATCAAACGGAGAAATCCATCACTGAAGAGAGAGAGACACATTTCTCCACAGACTGTAGCCTCAATAGTCTATAATGCAGTTCAGCCACATGTTGTGTTTTGTGCAAGGGCTGCAAATCTCACTTTTTCTTGACTGACAACAGCTATCACTGTCAGTATTGCTCTCTCCACCTGCATGAAAAAACCAGAGTAAAGTTAGCTTGATATTGGACATTGGATATTGGTGGATATTCATTTAATAACCTTACAACCACTGGTGTCAATATTCGGAGAAAATAGATCCACAGTATAGCCAATATCCACTATCAAGATAACTTTACTCCAGTCACGCACAAGCCACAGCCAAACGCGACAAGGTCATGTTCATACTCTTGGGGGTGTCGAAAGTCATTCTGAGAAACGTAAGACATCACTAACTGAAGTAGACGAGACAGGTAGAGGGAAAGTGGGTACAACACACAGGTAAATTACAATACTTTAACACAAAATAACTGCTGGAATGCATTGAACATCACAGATTGATTGTGTGAGAGTATCCGAGGGGGGTATTTTCCTTTAAGCTTGAATATGTGCAGGCATGCATTTGTGTATGCATGTTTGAGTTATGAGCTATGGAAACGTTAACCAATTACCGATCTTAAATCTAAGTCTATCCTTAAGTCTACCCATAGGAGCATGTGTGGTGTGAGCTTGTGTCTGTGCAGTGTACCTTTAATGGAGGAGCGCTTGGGCAGTATAGTAACTGCTCCCACTGCTACATCCTCTAGCTGGTGGATGGGGCTGCTCTTGGCCCCCCAGCTGTCAGATCCAATCCACAGGAAATGGCCCACCTGATTGGCCCTCTTGGTGGCATTGAGAACTCCCCTGCAAGGACATCGATGTGTGAATCAGGAGAGAGCACAGGGGGCGCATGCAATCCAATATCTATTAGGAAAGAGCACCTAACTATGAGGAAGCAAACTGTTATCTGCTGGTATTATTACAGTGTTTGGTCATTACACCGCTGACATCTACACTTCTTCAATTTACACCGTGAGAGGTGAATAGAAAAGAATGAAACATGCACCTGAGAGGATTATTTTGTGTTGTCTACCATGGGTTGTGTTAAGCAAAGCGTGACACGTTATTTGTGTCTTCTGTTTAAAGATAATACCCAACACCTAGAGGGGGGTTGCAGTCATTAATCTCCATATTCTCTCACCGCTCTTCTCTTTCTTACATTGTACTGGTAGATGTCTGTATCTGGATTCATCAGTCTGTGTTTACCAGTACTTAATGTTTGATTTGGCATTTCTTTGCATAGACATTTCCCATGGGGGGCATTGTAAATGAAACAATATCTCTGTTGCTTTGTTGTGATCTTTATTCCCAGTTCTCCTGCGAGGCATGATTGTGTTTGTGTTGTTGGAGGCATGTTTGTGAAACAGACATCCTGTACACATGGTAAATCTGCCTGTGCCTCTAGCCTGTCTGCAGGAGCTGCTCCTCGGAGATTAAAGACCTCAACATGGCAAGTCATCAGCGACATGGATGTAGCCAGAATGCACTGCGCTCCTCACCGTATGTCTTCTTCACTGGCGAAGATGATGACTGCCCTGGAGTGCTGCGTTTCCAGCAGTTGTTGGATGGCTTTGTCATAATCCTCCAGCTTGGGGTTGTGGGGAATTTTCAAAGACTGAGCGATGCAGATTCCACCTTTTTAATGGAGAGGGAGGGAGAAATGATAAGACCTTTAGGAGGTTCTCACTCACTCATTCACACACACACACACACACACACACACACACACGCACACACACACAAAGCCTGAGGTCACAATAGCTGCTCTGTTCTTATGGAAATTCCCCACAACCTAAGCTTGCTTAATCCAATATCTATATAATAAGATCATTAAATCTAAAACTAGCATAAAGATATTGGAT
>OMOV01021612.1:2876-23615 GCA_900312565.1 Beryx splendens
CAATGCAGGCAAACTCACAGGAACACACACACACGCACACACACACACACACACACACACACACATTTGGCTGATACATCCGGTTCTCTCCTACTCGGATCACTGTCAGTATCGAACTGCCTACGTCACGACACCGTCCTCCGCAGTGACGTCACCCGGTGCTCAAGGGACTGATGTCATTTGATGCTTTGTTGTTTTGTTTTTTTTACAGAATAAAAAACCTTATTAGGACGTATACACCAAGAGTTAAAAGAAAATTGTATTTATCTGCTCTGAACCTTTCATTTGCCAGCTTTAATTTCAAACTTTAAATTCTACCAACAACCCAATCCTAGGTTTGTTCTGGGTTGTGTTATTGAGGGTTGTTGTTTTTTCTTTTGTTTCTTGTGATAATAGCCTATATGTTACTGGCTATTTACATTCAAGTCAGCAAAAAGTGGAAAAGGGTCAACATCTACTTCTGAACTTTGTGGATGTGAGGGAATAGTCTTCACTTTAAGAATTCCTATATGCCATTCCAATGGCCTAGGACAGTCAAATATTTATGAACATGAACAACCTGACACTGGAAACCAGAGAAACTTAAGACTCACACATGTCATCAGGTATAAAGTCTGGAGATGTGCCATAGAGAATAAATCCTAAAAGAGGTGGAGTCACAGGGATGGTGGTGGGGGATTTCTGGTAATAAGCTTAGCCTACATTTTCTGGTTTAAAACTCAAAACTAGCCTATATTATGTTGAATACAAATTCAGCCTCCCATTCAGTGTGTACGGAGCACAGTTCTTCAGTCCTCAGTTGAGTGGCTCGGAGTGAGAGTTGCTCCTACTGACAAATATGAACTGTCAGTTCAATATTAACTGTCTGTTCAACTCTTAAATTGAGTTGCGTCCCCTTTAAATCGATTCCTGCATTACGTCATGGCATCAATGCGGAAGCTGGTACGTTAGGAGACTGGAACCATCACAGTTTTGTTTACATGTGACATGCGATTTGGTAAGTTGTGTAGCGTGTGATTTCAGTATATAAGTAAACATTTTATCTCTTCCACACGGGAACGCAGTGTGACTCTACATAGAATAGGGTTTTAATGCCGTTAATACCGTTTCCGACGACTGAATTAGCTTAGCCGTTGCTCAACGTTAGCTAGCTAGCCGCAATACACGCTCACCAATAAGTTTCGGTTTACTCGGTAGTCACTCGGCATTATCGTTCATTTTGGTTGATGATATCATTAATGGTGAGTGCACATTTTTTCTATCAGTACCGACTCACCTAATTGTAATGTCACTGTTTCACGAACAACAGTGAAGTTGATGCTGGTCCTCCGTGCAGCACCGCAAGCATGTTCTGCCGCAGCGCTCCGCCGAGGGGGCGTCCGCCCTACAGGGGTCACAGTAACGGCCTCCACCCGGGACCTCCGCTGCCTCATCATCAGCACCAACAGAGACTAGTTGATGCACGACTCAATGTCAACAACAGGTAACTGAAGGAACTGGTTTACACTGTTGTGCTGGTCGTCAACAACGTCACAAAATCAATATGATATCAATCTCAAATGGAAAACTCACAATAATGGTCAGTTGTTAGGACCTTCCTGCCCTTACAGGTACAGTAATGTTGTATATGTGTGTCTAGGTTTCATGAAGCTGGCCTAGAGAGGATGCCGCCGTATGAGTGGAGGCCCACAACACCCATCTCTCCTGCCCTGGGCCCTCACCCAGCAACTATGACCAATACACGGAAGTAAGACATTTTCTAAACATTCCTTATTGAGTAATCTCTGTCTCATTCCCTTCTGTGCTTATACCCAGTGTCCCTTTTTATGAACACATGCCTATGCATTTCCTCATCTTTGTGTTTCCTCCAGGAGGCAGAATGACGACCGCAGTCCCCATGCCTTTAAGCGCCAGCGCCTTGACTCCCCTGTCCTCCAACAGGGAGGTAGTCCTCTCGTTCAGACCCCTCCTCCCCTGCACCGTCCTGACCAAGAGGTGGCGGGGACGTCTAGGATGGCCCACTCTAGTGTTGATCGCTCCCATCCCAGCCCCCTGTCCCAGCCCTATCCCCAGGTGCCTGCTGTCCCAGGAGACACCAACATGCTGCAGGCCTATGCCAAGGACAAGGTATACCGAGATGGACATAACCTTCAGTTGACATATACGTGTATGCAGGCATGCTTGGGTTAGTGTGATCACTGCATGTGTTTGTGACCTCAGCTGAGCGGTCAGATGGTGGAGCTGTTCGACGCATGCCAACAGCAAACTTCCGATTTGGTCAGGAAGGAGACGTGCAGGACTCGGCTGCAGAGAGACATACAGAATATCTTTCCAGGTACGTGAGGTACGCACAGTCATGCTCCACTCTGGCTTCCTCCAGTGATCCATCTTCACGAATTGTCCTTCTCACAGTGGCGCGGCTTTACTTGACTGGGTCTTCCATGAATGGATTGGGCTGCAGGACCAGTGATGCTGATCTGTGTCTGGTCATTGTGGGATCCGTGAGTATTTCTCTTTTTTTTTGGTCGTCAGTATTTCTGAATCTGTCCCTATCGTCCAAAGCTGTGTCAGACTGTAGACAACACACACACACACACTTCTTTTTTTTCTCTTTCAGATGGATCACCAACCTGATCCTATTTATGTACTCTCTCATCTCCAAAGGTTGTTCAACTCACTGTGTGAGTATTAACAAACCATTTTCACAAAGGTCAATTCATTTTGAACAATTGAGTTATGTACCCTTCATTTTCTACTTTTTTGAACATGGTTGGAAAAAAATGATTATTTAGCCTTGTCACCAACAAGTGCCACTGGGTAAAGTAAGTGTAATGGAAATTACACCATTCTATTCATTATGCATTAAGCACTGTCTTATTTCTCTGTTGTGTGCTCTCTCTGGCTTGTGTTAAACTCCTGTGTCAAGACAACCCTGACAAGCCAGTGGAAACCGGTTCTAGCCTTGCTATGCACAGAAACTTCCTATCACAGATAGTGATGATAAGTATGGGCCAGGCTTCTGCAGCTGTGCTCCACTTAATGAGTATAAGACGGCAGACAAGCTGTTGGTTTTCACTCTTTGCTGCATACACTCCTTGCGTGAGGACATCGTGCCTCGCTTGCAAGCAATAAAAGACGTCAGAAAGACAATTGCTCCTCTCCAAGTCTCTTTTATCAAAAGAGAACTTCCACCACAGTAAGCAAAGTCGTTATTGGAATCCAGTGTGGGTTTCTGTGCAGTAGGGTTTTTGCTTGGGAAAGTTCATGTGATGTCCATGTTTATGTTCAGCCCAGACTCCACTAGGGGGAGCCATTTACCCAGTGGAAGATTCAGGCTGACCGATTAGGAAAGTGAAACAACTGCCGTGCCTTCCGTGACGTTTGTTTTGATTCACAGCGTATCTAGAGAGGAGTCAGCTGATCAGAGCCAAGGTCCCTATCCTCAGATTCAGAGAGAAAGCCAGGTAGGAAGAAAACATCTGTGTTATTTTTAAGGCTGTTATTTTGATGAGCCACTGTGCTCGAAACATCACAACTACTTTGGTGCATTAACAGTAATTGAACGTAGCCTTCCACTTTGCAGAATGATCCTCGCATTTATGGGAAGAAAACATGAGTCACCGCAGCCAATGTTTACAGTGTCATCAGTTAGAGATGATGGCTAATGTACCTCTCTCTTTCTGCCCCCCTTCCTTTAGTGGTTTGGAGTTTGATCTGAATGTCAACAACACAGTGGGCATCAGAAACACTTTCCTTCTTAGGAGTTATGCCTATGGTGGGTGAGACCACAGCTACCTCCATTACCACTTCCCACACTTTGCTTTCAGTGGGAATGACTTTGCTAGACTCCTCTGTCAATCCTCCCCTCTGTAAGACCCAAGTTCGCTCTGTGCATTTGTACAAACCGCATACACTGGAATCGTTCCCCCAAAGGAAGACTGCGAAGTTACTGTGTTTTTGCTCGTGTTTATGCTCGTTTCAGCTGATCTCAGGGTAAGGCCCATCATCCTTGTCGTCAAGAAATGGGCACGCCACCATCACATCAATGACGCCAGCAAGGGGACATTAAGCAGCTACACACTGGTGCTGATGGTGCTGCACTACCTCCAGAGTCCGTACACAGACACACAGATGCTCAGACACCTCCAGCAAATCTTTTTTCATTCTCATATATACGTTTGACTTAAGATGAATCCAATCTTTTGTGCGTTCTTGTTTTCCAGCTCTTAAGGAACCTGTCCTTCCCTCTCTTCAGAAGGATTATCCAGTAAGCGTCCTCACTGTTGCTACAACACAACATAACCTCATTTTCATGAACAATTTAGTCATTTAGCAGACCTTCCTATCCAGGGCACATACTACATACAGTAAGTGTGACTGGAGAATAAGTTTATATTTGGGTATCACCAACATTGCAAACACAAAATACAGGCAAGGGACAAAATGACAGGAACTATTTCGTCACCGAAACTATTGCATGCATCAAAAAATCAACTAGCCTGTTATCAAAAGGTGCTACGGACTAAAGTTTAGATGCATTTTATTTTTATTTCAACCCTCCGTTTTGACACGATGGCCACATTTCAAATGACTGTAAACCATTTAACACATTTCCAGGCAAATCTTCAAATTAGGTCTGAATTCTATACAGAGCCAAATATTATTCGTAATTTAGAAGACAAAGGTCCCTGTGCGCCCAGTTGAGAACTAGCACCCTGCCTCTGGCGATCGAGGTGGGTCGATTCAAAGGTGTACCTGAAGAACGTTTATGTACTCTGTGCGACTTTATGTGGTGATCTGAGGAATTCTTTATTTGAAGAAATGCGAGAGAAAAATCCTGATTTGCTCCGGCCTTGTGAAGGTCATATGTTAAAATGGCTTTTCAAAGAGGTTTTTACTTAGTCTTCTTTTCCACGCTCTCTTTAGAAATTTTGCCAGAGTATTTTGTACCCCAGGGTTTTTGTAAATAGCCTACTATAATCCTGTGGATACAGAACCTGTTTGTTGATTGTTTGTGTCGCCATGTTGGATGTGCCCATGAGGGCGCATCTAATGGCACCTAATGGTGCATGACACTTGAATAAATTAATATTATCAAATCATCCGGGCAGCAATTTCACCCAGCTCAGACTCTTTGTCCTACATGTTGTTTATCAGGAGTGTTTCAATCCTTCGATGGAAATCGACATGGTTCCAGAGGGGTCCAGACACATCCCCCCCTACATCTCTTCAAACCAGTCCTCCCTGGGGGATCTGCTGCTGGGCTTTCTCAAGTACTATGCCACAATCTTCAGGTAATTCCTAAGGATGTGACATTGTGAGTCTGGTGCTACCCTTCTGCAGCCGTTAGGTGCACATGTGACTTTTTTATTTTCCTGCTCTTTTTTTTTCTTGCTCCCATTTCACATCTCTCTCTCTCCTCTCACCTACTTCTTCACCCTCACCCTTGCTTTCCAGTCTCCCCTCTCTCCCCTTCCTCCTCTATCCTGCATCCTTGTCTCTGGTTTCATGTTGCTGGCTGAGGGGCAGTGGCAGGTGGGACCTTTGGTCTTAGGCAGCACTAACATGTCATGCTATGATGCCTGGTGTTTATGTATGTTACCATGCCGCAGCATGGGTGGGGGTGGCCACAGGGGGAGAATAAAAACACACACTGTACATACATGCTTTTATTCTACTCTTATGTACAGTGTAAAACACTGAAAAAGGTCACATATGTTAGGGAAAATGAACCCAAAGTTTTTTTGTTGGATCAGAAAATAATCACTGTTATGCATTTAAAAGCATTGGAGCAATTTCCATAGAGGCTGGCTGCTTGAGAGCGAAGCCTGCAGCGCCCCAAGCTCACTTTCCCCCTCCAATGGCAGGAGGGCAAAGTAAATCTTAGACAGAATTTTATTAAACTGAAAAATGTCCTTAATTGACACAATTGAAAGGAAAAAGTGAGCATCTTCAAAGTTAGGAGAAAAGTAGGATTATTTTTCTAGCTAAAAAACCTTATTTATTAGTCTTCATTTTCAGTTTAATTTACATCAAATAATTCCCTTGTTTTTTTCCTCGTCATGCAGGTGGGACAGGCAGGTGATCTCTGTACGGGAGGCCAGAGCTCTGCCCAAGACCGGCTCTCGAGAGTGGAGAAACAAATACATCTGTGTGGAGGGTAACTATGAACAGTGGACATAACATACGCTGCCACCACCATAAATATTAGTTTACAATCACTGGAACAACCATGTTACAGAGGTCCACAGTAATCCCGCATGTCCAGTGACTGACGGTGATTCCTTGTGTTTCAGAGCCGTTTGAAAGAAATAACGTGGCCAGGGCGGTCCATGAGAAGATGAAGTTTAACGCCATCAAAGCTCAGTTTGCTGAGGTACGTTACTCCATCAGGGATACATTTCTCCCTCCCTGCGTGCCGATTTGACCCAGCTGTGGGGTGTTCATAATCCTCCTGCTTCTCATGTCCCTCTTTCTGTGCAGTCATGCGGGATACTCCAGCGGAGGAAGGACCTGAACTCGATCCTCCCCGTCAGAGCCACCATTAATAAGGAGTCGTCCAGGAGATAAGGGATTCCTCTAATTAGAGGAGCTGACTGGAGCCTTCTACCTCAAGACAGGCCTGTCCCCAGAGATGATGAGAGACCTTGGGGTGTGCTGAGGGAGAAGACCCGCCTCCTCCCTGCCACACAGGCAGAGCGACCCTGGGACTCTGACTTACTGCTCTCTCCCTATCGGGCGGTTTGAGTATCTGTCACATCGGTCCTGCGGCAGAGCCTGCTGAAAATGTTACTCTCATGGAGAAAGATTTCTGCCACATTTGCCAAATTTATGCCATTGATAGTATTAAAGTAACAGAGCGGAGGGGAAACAAGAAAAGATTCATGGGGTGACACCAGAGATATCATATCACTGTTAAACTGGTGATGAGTGAGGCTGCGCTGTGGCAGGATGGTAATGGTCGGTGGTGTGTGAGTTGGTTGTAGGCTGCCAGACGGCCCTCATCGGAAGACACAAAATGATGCCCGCTAATATCTGAAGCTAGGTCAGCTGCGTTAAGGTTTGACAGACCGGTCAAAGGTTAGTAGACCGTTAGTAGTCAGTCTCAGCCAAGGTTATGTCCTCTGATCTTCAACCTGGGTAAAGTCAGATTTGGTTGACTCCATATCGCCAGAGCCATACTGTACAGACTCATTTTGAAGATACCATGCTGTTGCTGCCACGACTTCTTCATTTCTTTTTTCTTTTTTGTTCTGGTATCTTTTTCTGTCCCCAATCTGTCTCTGTATCAACTTATGATTTATATGATTCATTGACCAATTATCATACTTTAAAGGCAGCTTTTTCTATGTTTTTAGGTAAATAAGCAATTGTAGATTTAAACACTATAGAGACACTTTTTTGCAGCTGTTTTAAAGGCCTCCTCCAGTAACAGCAACATGCCCTTTCAATGTTTTAAACTCTGAAAACTGATCATCTCAACAAGTGATGTTTGACTATCCTTGCTAGTCAACGTCTCAATCTAAACGAAATTCAGGTAGTTACTAGAGGAGTGTCAAGAGGCCGGACTCTCTGGATATTAATACCATGATCAATGCTCCTGCTGTGTTGTATTATTTTCCCTTAACTGGTGTCAAGCCTGTGCTGTGTCTGTTTCTGTGTGGCGAAGTCCAGCCTCAACCTGCTTAATTTGTGACATAATTTAATGAGTCAAGTCACTTTTGATCAATTCACTAATTACATAAATCAGTGCAAGAATTTACACATAGACTGGTGTGGTTTTCTTTTTTTTTGGAGACTATTTGGTTTATATTGTTCCTTGGCTCTTTTTGTACATTTTGTACCATACTGTCTTTTAAATGTTTTTTTTAAAGGATTACATTCCGGAAGATGTACGTATGATGATGTTTTCTTTTTGTGTTATATTCTCAGTCTCTATGTGAAGGCCACTGCATAGTAAGATTGGGTGGCATCCTGTTTTAAGGAATTTTCCAAGGGGTCACGGGACAAAAATGATAAAAACAAAAATAAAATACAAATGGTCAATCTGGATATTCTGATCAATTTAGAGTCACGGATGTTATTCACACTCATCAGCCGCTGAGTAACTGTGCTCAGCCTGGTAACAGCTATTAACCAAAAATACCATCCAATTTGATCGGTCCAATCCATCCAATTTCGCCAGATTCTTGGAAATTGTCAAATATAATATGGGTGTCATTTCACTTCTTCCAGCTATTGCACTCTTTCCCCTTTTACTAAGAGCTCAGATGTCACTCAAAATGCCTAGGTGTTTGTGATTCATCGGCCATGAAAAAGATTATGAAGAAAAAGGATGATTCTTGGATATCCAGACCCTCTGCAAGCTCTCTGCAGCCCCTCTGGCAGCTTGTGGGCTGATATTTTAGTTCCGTGGTTTTGACGCCTTATTACACCTAGTTTTATGACTTCTGCATAGTGTCAGCAGTGATAGGAGGGCTTGGTGTCAGACATACCTCAAGAAAGATAGACATTGTGTGAGTGTGTGTATCCCCCCATCTGTCCCTGTTTAGTGTTGCCACGGGGAGCAGGGGGTACTGTTTCAGGACATGACCTATATTTAACTTAGCAAAGGGGGAATTCTGATCTTAAAGTCACATTGCCCCATTCAGCCTTCAGCCACTGGCTCAGTACTAGAGCGGTGGGCTTGGGATTTGCTTAGATCGATAACAGTCTTCTTGTGATTGAAAATCAAATTACTTTTCAGGGTTTGTTGTTTGTGCGCTCAACTCAAGAGGTAGTGAGAACTGTGCTCTGTTGCACGCCTCACACCCCCTCACTGCCTTGTTCCTCTCTATCTCTACCTCTCTTTTTCACTCCCCACTCAATCTATTTCCGTCCCTCGCTGAGTCAGACGGACAGCTCCCAACTTGGAATGGCACATAGAGGCACACCATCTCCTCCGAGTTCAGAGTGGCTGAAAAAACCAGGAGGACACTAAAAAAACAGAAAAAACCACTGGGAACAGCAACAACAGCAGAGTTACAGGATTTCTCTAAGATGGAGGAATGTGAGAGTCTGGACTCGGAGATGACAGAGTTACACGAGTGTCAGAGTGAAGCTTCAGAGGCCATCGGCCAGGACGATGAAGACGAGGTGGAGGAACTGCGAAACAGGTGCTTCATCTGCTCTCTAACTAATA
This sequence comes from Beryx splendens, assembly GCA_900312565.1. Taxonomy (NCBI): domain Eukaryota; kingdom Metazoa; phylum Chordata; class Actinopteri; order Beryciformes; family Berycidae; genus Beryx; species Beryx splendens. The sequence goes on from OMOV01021612.1 coordinate 12,058, forward strand.
CACTTGTCTGGAACTTACAAGCTGAATAACTTCGATCATGGCTCACTTTATCATTGTGTAAAGGGGTGTATATTATCCACTGGGAGGTCTTATACTGGGGCCACTGAACTGTGTTGGCCTGTTTGTGTTTGACTGAAGCCTTTGAGTTGTTCCACAACTGTGGGCCATGGGCAAGGCCAAGGAATTGGAGTCTGTGAGGAATCATGAATTTCTGGGCTCCTTAGCTCAGATACATTTTGACAAATTGCTTCAAACAGACGAGAGAAGATGTGTCTCATCAATCTCTGGAGAGCAGAGACTGAAAGGGTGTTACACCAAGCAGCACTCCATTGATCTTATTTAATACAGGCAATGATCATCCGCTGTCCTTGTTCTCTCTATCCCATATTTACATGTGTAGGAGACAAATGAATGAAAGCCATCAGCCGATGCGTTCAAACAAGGAATTATTGTCAGTGTTGCACTAAAGGCAGCTCTATCTAATATTATGCACCATTTTAGCATGTTTCATAACGCATGCTCTATCCATGCCATGACATAAATAGTAGAAGATATTCATACGTGGAGATATGCATCCGAGAGGGCCAGTCTTCTCTTCTCTAATATTACATGCGCAGCGTTTGGGGACGTCACCCTGCCTTAACCCTGCTGAGGCCAAAGATGTATTCATAACAGGAGGGCGAGCTCAGAGCACATTAAACTGTTACTTGCTCATCACTCACATTGGCAGACACCGGCACTGGCACATCCACTAATGCTGCGAGATATACACTTCTCAAGTAATCATCCTGAGAAAAGATGACCTGAAGCTATCATGTGTTTTCATGTTGAGAAATCGGCTTGCTAACTTGCCAGCTCGGTGATGCAAAAGGTGAATAGCAATTTCAATGCTGACGCATGGTGTAATGTTTTTATTTGATTAACTAGTTTGTTCTCTGCTTGAATTTCCACGAGCTGAGCCAAAAGTATCTCCTCTTGCAGTTTGACAGTTAGTCATGTCCTTTCACTTCATGTGAACAGCCTCTACCCCTTCCTCTAACCGTTCATTCCTCTGTCCTCCAGCCTGCGAGAGGTAGTCCAGGACCAGTCTGTGAAGCCCAAACTGCAGTGCCTGATGGTGGATCCATCCTTCTCCATGGTAACTGTCCAGAGTGAGGACAGTGGTATTGTTTGGGAGACGGCCTCTAGCCGCTGCTCCACCCCCTGGGCTTCTGAGACCAGTTCCATCTCTGAAGCCTACAGCATGGAGGGCTCCGGAGCCCAGGGCAAGATCACCATCGTGTTTGATGAGGAGAAGATAATCCGTAGGAGGACGAGGTCTGGAGGAAGGCTCAGCAGGCTGGGGGACAGGCTGAGCAGACCCGGTAGCTCAAGATCGAGTTCAGCACTGGGGGTGGAGAGACCTGAGATGGCGGAGGTCTCCATTCCCAATGTTAAACAGGAGAAAACAGAAACGGGGCCGGACTTGGATGAAATCAAAGACAAAGATCAGCAGCTGTTCAGTTTGATTTCAGAGGGTTATGAGATTCTCAACATCAGAGTCCCGTCCAAACTGCCCACTGTGGACGAGGAGGAGAGCACAGAGCTGGAGGACAACTTGTCTTATCTAAACCAGACTCCCAGGATCAGGTCCAGAAACCACCAAGGCTTGGCACAGCGACAGAGTGATGGCCTACCAGGGGAGGTGGAGGTGGAAATACTGGAGAACCAAGAGGTATTTATTGATTTATTTGAATGATTTGCATGATTATTATGAGGTTTTTAACACTAGTTTTGAACTAGTTGTAGAGATATGACCTGATCTGTCACTCACATGAAAAGATGTTGAAATGCCCTTGTATGTAGGTTCAGCATTACAAAGTCCTCTTTAGATTCACTCACTGGTTGCATTCTCTCCACAGGCCTCAAAGCAAGACTCTTCTCAGCCCTCAGCAGACACAGAGGTCGGGCACACACACACTGAGAAAGACAGCGCCGGTGACATGGACTACTTTGAGAAGTTTACCCTGCTGGATGAGGTGGTTCCCGGGGAGCAAGCTCCAGGGCCGCAGGAGGAGGTGGACCAGCCTGCGGCAAAGCCCCAGGCAGAGGAGCTACAGCCTGGCAAGGAGACAGCCACAGACAGCCCCTCTGCATCAGAAGACTCGTTTGTCTTTGTCACAGATGTGGAGATAGCTGGGGAGCACCTGGATGAGGTTTTCTATGGAAATGAGGTTCACGGGGCCCCTGATGTGCTGCAGCGGAGAGGGGACGATGAGCTGGAGTTGGGAGGGGGGAAGAGAATGAGAAGAGAGAGCCAGAGATCTCTGAAGGGGAGTGGTTCGGTGTTGTTTACTAGTGAAGAGACCACCCTCACCCCCATCTTTCTCTCCCCTGGGCCCCCTAAGATCATTGACCCCATCCTGCTGGAGGAACCCACTGCCATGTCCTTCATGTACTCTGACCTATACGAGGATGCTATGGGGGAGAGGAGGAGCGACGAGGAATGCTCCGAGGCAGAGAGCGTGGCACCCGAGAGATTGTTTAAGAGACGTTTGTCAGATTCAGAGGAGGCGGACGGATACCTGGAGATGTTCATTCTGAAAGATGAAACTCCCACAGTGGAGGTTCAACCAGATTCACAGGAGGATAAGAGGGAGAGCAGGCTGTTGTGGTCACAGAGCAAGTTTGAATTGACGGGATGTCTTACAAGAGTGGTCAAAGAAGAGGAAGGGGAGGGAGCAAAGAAGGAGGAACCAAAGACACAGGAGGTCAGTGCAGCAGAGATGAGCGCACATGTACAATCAGCAAAGCTTGAGGAGAAAGAGGAAATTATAGAAACTGAAAAGATGGAGGACCAGGAAGTGAAACAGGAGGTAAAGACAGACCAGACTGAGCCAGTCACTGTACCTGAAACACAACAGGTGGACATTAAAATAGAAAAGACAGAGGCGAGGAAGGAGCATCAGAGAGAAGAGCCTGCTGAGAAGATGAGTGAGCCTGACATTACTGAATCACAACAGGCATCTCAGACACAAAAAGTAATGGAAAAAACAGCCAAAGTGGTTGTGAAGGCTACAGAGGAGACGCCAGCGGAAGTGAAAGCACCTGTAAGTAGTGAGGTGCCTCAGATGGTCATTGAACCTGCAGCACAAACAGATATAGAAGTTGAAGCACAGGTTCCTGCTAGAATAGGGGGAACAGAAAACACTGAGAAGAGTTCGTCTGAGGAGGCAGCTCTTGACACCAAGATGGTGGCCGCTGATCAGAAGGTAGAGAAGGCAGATGAGATGATCATGGCCGAAGCAGAGGCTCCAGCCGAAGTCAAAGAACCTGAAATCGTAAGAGAGGAAACGGTTGCTGGTGCTGAACCCTCAGTTGAAGCTGAAATATCAACTGAAGTACCGGTGAGTGGGAAAACAGAAGCAGTTGTGCCTGAAAAAGCAGCACCTGTTATCACCGATAGTGAGTCAACAGTACAAGCAGTAGTAGAAGTAACAGAAAAAGCAGTGGGTGAAACAGAGATTCAAACCCAAGTGCAGATTGCTCTTCAGGAGGTAACTAGTGCTGAGACACCAGAGGTTCAAATGTTGGTCCCAGAGGAACAAAAAGAAGCTGTGGGTGCTGATCAGGAATCAGAGGTTAAAACTGAGACTTTACCCAAAGTAATGGAACCTCTAGTGTTCAAGCCAGATGCAGATGAGAAACATGTTGAAGTCCCTGAACCCGATCGGAGTCAACAAGAGGAGTCAGTAACTGGTACAGAATGGGACAAAATTGAACTGACAGCTGAAATCAAAGCTAAAACATCTGCAGACGACACTGAGGCTGTTGTTCCAGAGACTGTAAATGATGGCGATGAGTTAATCCTCCTAGTTCCCAAGGGGCAAGCAGTAGAGATGGACATAGAGATAAATCAGTGGTCAGAGAGGGTTATAAAAACTGATGCGGTAGCTCCTCCTGAGCCAGACAGCACAAGTGAGAACCTCATAAATCCTGATACCACCGCACCGTGCTCAGAACCTCCTCAGCCACCAATCGAAGATATACAGACAGAGCTGCAACTGGAAGCAAAACCAGAGGAAGAGCTACCCACAAAGGACTTAGACAGGTGGCCCTCACCTCCAGCCCCCGTGGGCACAGAGGAGGCCGATGCAGAGGAGGAAAAGATGGAGTGGGAGGACTTGGAAGAAGATGAGGGAGTCTTCTCTCCCCTGAGGAGCTTCACTCCCCTGGAGGATTTGTCTGGGCTACACACAGAGGATGTAACATCAGAAACAGAGGCTGCAGAGCCAAAGACAAAGATGCAGAAGATGGCACATGTTCCAGAAACAGACATAAATAAAGAAGATGTAGAGATTGAGCTGCACAGAGAGGCTAAAACATCAGAAACAGAGGCTGCAGAGCCAAAGACAGAGATGCACACAGTCGCACATGTTCCAGAAACCGACATGAATAAAGAAGATGTAGAGATTGAGCTGCATAGAGAGGCTAAAACATCAGAAACAGAGGCTGCAGAGCAAAAGACAGAGATGCACACGGTTGCACATGTTCCAGAAACCGACATGAATAAAGAAGATGTAGAGATTGAGCTGCACAGAGAGGATGTAACATCAGTAACAGAGGCTGCAGAGCCAAAGACAGAGATGCACATGGTTGCACATGTTCCAGAAACCGACATGAATAAAGAGGAGGTAAGCCCAGAGATTGAGCTGCACAGAGAGGATATAGGGCAAAAGATGGAGCTACACAGACAGGTTGCAGAGGGTCCAGAGGTGACTGCTGAGGAGCTGGAGTATGAGATAATATCAAAACTGGAAGCCAGAGAGATGGCAGAGCCTGAAATGGAGAGAGTTGCAGAGGAGCCACGACCTGAACCTGGTCAGGAGAGAGGAGAGAGGATGGAGCCGGAGCTGGAGATGGAGACGGAGACGGAGATGGAGATGAAGAGGGAAGAGAGAGTGCAGGATCTGCCTGCAGGAGAAGAACTCCTTGAGGCTGACTATGATATCATTGATGCTGAGGAGGAGCACCAGGCCCGAGCGGCTGCTGAGCTGCAGGGGATGGACTGGTTCTGTCTCAGCTGTGGCTGCCTGCTGTCAGAGGAGGACTGTGTGTCCGGACAGCATCAGGACCACCAGGTGACTTCTGTGGACAGAGCATATGACGACATCAAGGTATGGATGCAAATATGTTTTATTTGTATCAGTTATCTTAAAGTATAGTAAGTGAAATGGATTTAGAGATAACATGTTTGTCTTTTTTTTCTGCCCTTTATATGAGAGTCAACATTGTCTCCCGGATGTTTGATAATTTATAGCAGGCTTCAATTTAAATCATCAACAGTGATGGCATGCTATAATCTCACCGCAGCTCATCGTCACGCACTTTACCGTCATTATTATGACACATAATTATTATCATCACACACTTTAGTATGGCACATCATACTATAAACTGGTCCTGTATTAGATGGGCGAGCTATAACCCTCTCGGTCGAGCTGGCAGGCTGCATGCTCTCAGGCTGCTCTCAGGCTGCGGCCAAGCGCATTGAATGGCTGTGATGTAATGCTCTGTTTTGATCGGTGGAAAGGTCCGGTGTGACATCATCAAGCGCAGACTGATATGTGATCTGTTCTCCCCCTAGCTGCCCCTTTGGGTCAGCACAGGGTCAACCATCTGCTTTCCTTAATCTTTATAAGACCTGAGGAAAATAATTCTTTTTTTTTTTTTTTAACCTGCATTGTGTTTTTGTTTACGTAATTTGACCTCTATTTAGCCAGGTAGTTCCGTTGAGACCAAGAATCAAGAGAGACCTGGCCAAAGATCAAGACAGACACATACAATCAAACTCACATTTAATAAAAGCAAAGTAAAATTTTCTCTATAAGCACTCCAAATGGCAGTCGTCCAATATTAAATCTACAGACTTATGGGCCAAACCTATTCAAATCTTGACTAAACAAATCAAACACAGCTCCTTACTTCATTATCAGTTTAAACCAAGACCAAGAGACACCAACTCTTTGGGCTTTAAAACATTTTGCAGTGAGTTACATGAAGTGGCAATAGAGTAAATAGAGGCTCTTTTGCCTAATTCAGTTTTGACCCTAGGGACAGATTTAAAAAACAAAAAACAAATCCTCAAACCATAAACCGTAATTTCCACCAACTTGTTAAAAGATATTAGCGCAAATAATCAGGAAACAGACCCAGAAAAGTGTGTGTGTGGAGAGGGGAGGCCAATCAACTTGAGCATACAAGGTACAGTTATGGGTGAGCTCCAGATGGGTGGAGTTCACTGCATGAGGACATTTCATCAACTGGTTGAGAGTTTAATAAATTGGCATTCAAATGCTTTGCTTTGGTTATCTGAGCCTTCTGACACTTCCTATGTGGCAAACCCTTTCCATCTGGCACCTGAATCAAAGGAAGGCTGGAGGAAACCATGAAAATCATTTGCAAATACTATTTGACCCAGGTCTTGTCCATGTGTGATGCTCTATTTATTTGTAAAATTGACAGCTGGTCTCTAAAAACAACAAAGATCAAAGCTATAAGACCAGTCTGGCTGCAGGACCGAGAATTGCAGCCCGTTCAGATACTCTCCGGAGGCGAAAATTGATCGGGGCAAGTTTACCAAAACATGTCAGCAGAATTGTATCCTGTTCAATTTTCTGAGCTATGTGTAACTAACTCCTGCACCCTTTGAGACATGCATGTGTGCAAGCATGCATGCACGCACATCGTCTCTCACACACACATATACAGACGTGTGCACATACACACACACACACACATACACCTGTTGTCTGATCCTGCATGGAGAAGTGCAAGGAGCAGTGGAGTGCCCACAACATGACCCAGTTAAATGCCTGTGACCTGTCACTCTATGAGCAGTGTTGAGGTGATGATTGGGGATTGCCGCTGTTATTCCTCCAGGAATATCCAGCATGGAATTTCCCCTTAAAGCTGCAGTAGACAGTTTACATAAAAATAAACCGGTCTTATCAGCCTTTAATCAAACAGTTTAGGGCTGCAGCAGAGAAGAACATCACATTCCCACTAACTGAGACCCTGTAGTAGAGTCTTCATATTTGCCCAAATAAATATCAGGTGTTGGACTCACCTATGGTGTTTGAACCTGCTGCAAAGATATTTTTTTTCCATTATCTCCGCCCCTACCAGCCACTAAGAAGAAGAAGAAAGTTAGGTCAGAGGAGTGCGTCATGTTGCGCAATATCTGGGTGAAGCCCTTAATACTGTGTCTGCCACTTGAGGCCGCCAAAGTAGATGCCCAGTGCAGCTTTAAACGATAACACAGGTGTAATTTTCTTACTTAAATAAGGTTATAATAGGTTATAAGGTTATAAATAACTTTATAACAGCACAATCCAAAGTAGTTCCATTCTGCCAGAATTGAATGTGAAGAGATCAGTGTATGTATTTACCTCCCTCTCCAGTTTTGCCTCTTTACTGCCGCCAGGAGAACATAACAGGGCTCATTAATGGAAAAATAAATGAAAATAGAGAAAACAGTCCCCATTAAATGTGATAATTAGCTGCATAGTAAAGTCATGTTAGGAAAAATTGCAGTATGCGTATTGTTCAACATGATGTATTATGTTAGTCGAGGCAGCAGTATGTCTCTGAGAGGTGTTTTTAATGTATTTTTGGAAACAGTAGCAGCCCATGACGTCCAGGTCAGGCTGACCTGCAGTAGAACAAACAGTAGAAGCTTCTGACTGTGACAAATACAGCGGCGGGTTTAGACTTTTCATGGGCAATGATGGAGATAGGAAAAGAAAGTAAAATTACACTGATGGTATCCTTTAATGTCAGGTTTAATAGAATCCAGTTCACATCAAGTCTACACAGTGATGCTCATTTGCTTAATCCTAGCCATAATTTATTGTGATAAGAGCGTAAAAATGTGATATTTTACCTGAAAGTGTTTGTGTAACAGGAGAGGCTGAGCCAGTGGATCTCAGAGCTGCAGGGCCGCTCAGAGAACATCGAGGACCTGGTGTCTGAGCTGGAGCTGGCCTACAACTCTGTAGAGGTAAAGCACACTGACTCTGAGAGACAACCCACTCAGGTGTCTGCTCTATCTATCTATCTATCTATCTATCTATCTATCTATCTATCTATCTATCTATCTATCTATCTATCTATCTATCTATCTATCTATCTATCTATCTATCTATCTATCTATCTATCTATCTATCTATCTATCTATCTATCTATCTATCTATCTATCTATTCTTTTAATCCTGTAGTGTTGTAGTGCCAGTGTTGATAAAGTCAGTCACTTTCAATAAGGCTGTTATAGTCCCTCTCAACCTGTGCCATCAGATCAGGAGACTTTATTAATTCTAATTAATTAATGCTGTCATCATAATTATGTGGCATGACACTACAGTGAGAAATCATTTCCTCTGTGAATACTGATTAAGCCTAATCTCCCTCCTGTCCAGGACCAGTGTGCGGCGAGCGAGGAGGCCATGCAGGCCCAGAATGAGGAGATGATGGCTCTGGTGATGGAGCAGTACAACAACATGTCCCTCAGCATGGAGGAGGAGAAGAAGGCCAAGCTGGAGCAGCTCTATGACCAGATCGTCTCCTTCCAGGAGGGAATCGACTCCGCCAAGGGCAGTCTGGAGACGGCGGACAGAGAGGCTGAGACTGACGCACAGGTGAGTGACACAGGACCTCCGAAGCCTGCGACACTTAAAGATCAGTGGTGTCCTGTTTGGTCATTCACTAGTGGTCTGGGTCTGTGACAACTTACTGATAAATCTCTCTGCGCTCTGTTCTCCCATTAGCCACCTGAAGGCCTTCATGCAAGGTAATCTAATTGCAGCGAATGGAGTGTGAACGATTGTGGTTCACTAACAAAGATATATACTAACAGATTACTGGAGAGAGCGATAACCAATACAGCATGCTGCTTGACCCGCAGTACTTTGAGAGCTAGAACTTATGTGCTATGCTATTATGCTAAATTGATGCTGAAAACTGCATTGTAGGGGTAGGTTTTCCTCTCCATGTTCTGTTCCAACTTTAACCTTCAGCAAAGAGGGTTTTTCACACTGACTGGTGAAAACCCTGTGGTTGTGGTCGAGGCTCAGTGTTGTGGTTGTGTGGTCTGCTCAGGCTCAAGGCAGCTCTGGAGTCAGCCATGTCGCTGGAGCTGGGTCCCAGGGGATTGCTGGTGTTTGAGGACTATGCCAAAGGCAACGTTTCCAACTCACACCTTGCACAACGCAAAGGAATCCCAGGTGGGTCTGATATGAGCACATCTCTGACGAAAGATCTGAATTCTGCAGGAAACCTTTGTTTATGTCTGTGAGTGTGTCTTATAGCTCGGCTTTTCACAAACCATTAATTATAAATCTTAAATACATATGTTCCCTGGTGTGTGCCTCAGTGCCCCAGAAGCCCACGCTGCAGCAGCAGGAGCAAGGCTCCGCCACCAGCACCAGTGTCACTGTTTACTGGAGAGTCAACCCCGGAGACATCATAGACTGTTTCCAGGTCTACTGTATGGAGGATCCACAAGGAGGTAAATACTGCCAGGATCCAATTTAAACTTCAAAGTGGTGGCCCAGATTTGAAAGGTTTCTGTTTTCTTTGTCTTTTATTCTTCATCATCATCTTCAGACTATGTTCTTCATAAAAGGGAAATGATTCAAATTGATGTGCTGCTCAATTGAATATTTCAAAATTGCAATATTTATTAATATTTGTGTCAGTTTATCAGAGGGCCTTTTGTTGGTTTTTCTCAAATTAATTAGGCTGCATGGCAACAAGGAGTGGAAAATTAAATGAAAGGAGCTGTCATGTCTTATAAAATGTACGCATGAATATTCCACAACCACTTCACTATGCTGTAAATAATGCTATAATATTGATAATGATATGATACATGAAATCTGAATCCTAGTCTTGTCCTTATCGTTGAGAACACAGAAGAAATAGTCTGCAGTCTTCTGTTGTCTGGCACTATATTTCTGTGCTAAGCATGCACATACACACAAAACGTTCAGTCTGGCTTCTGCTGTCCCCAGCGGTGTCGGAGGAGTACCGTGTGACCGTGAAGGAGAGTTACTGCGTCCTGGAAGAGCTTGAGCCTGACAAGACTTACAAGGTCTGGGTGATGGCTGTCAACTACACCGGCTGCTCCCTGCCCAGCGAGAGACTGGCCTTCAGGACCGGTCAGTCCACAGACTGGAGACAATCTAGCTGTCATCACCATTTTCTGTTTTGCTGGCATGCTGGTGGGAGTTTAGATGAAAATAAAACTCAATAGTGATTAGACAGTGTTCAGTGTGATTTTTGTTATTGCACAATATCACTATCAACAGAATTTCCCCAATACAGTATGGCATTATTATGATCTCAGATGTCTTGCTCTCTCTCTCTCTCTCTGCAACACCCTGCCAGCTCCCTCAGTGCCAGTGATTGATACGGAGCGCTGCAGCATCCTGTGGGACTCGGCCATGCTGCGCTGGAGCTCAGCCAAGCAGACTGTGGGACAGAGTTACACCTTGGAGTACTGCCGCCAGTACGAACTGGAGGGAGAGGGGCTCAGGTGGGTCGCAGACTGGGGTCAAGTAGGATTTCTGAGACAGTGTCAGGGAATTTATGAATTGCAGAAAAGTAATTTGATTTTGAAATACTTTCCTGTGATTGTCTGAATTTCTGACGCTCATTGTATTTTCCTATGTATGTAGGAAAGCCCCCCATTTGGTACTCAAATTAGCTTAAAACAAACTTAATAATTAATTACATAATTCAAAAATTTCAGCAAAAAAATAAAGTCACATTTATTATTATACAGACACACATGAATGTACAAAAGTCTATTCCTTGAATTATACAGTGTGTGTGTGTGTGTGTGTGTGTGTGTGTGTGTGTGTGTGTGTGTGTGTGTGTGTGTAGGTCCATCTCAGGTATTGTGGGCTGTGAGCAGAAGGTTCTCCTGCAGCCCAATGAGAACTATCTGTTTTACATCAAAGCTGTGAATGAGGCTGGAGCAAGCGAACAGAGCGAGGCTGCACTCATATCCACCAAAGGTGAGAAACACACACACACACACACACACACACACACACGCGCGCGCACACAATCTAACATCTCTGTACTTATATTTTTCTAAAACGCTACACATACAAACACAGAATACATTATTACACGTTATTTTTGTCCCTCAGTTTGCTTTACACGTTTTTTTTTTCTGCTCTTACCTTCCTCTTACCCATGTCTGTTGTCAGGGTCGAGGTTTCACCTGCTGAAAGCCTCCGCTCACCCCTCTCTGGAGCTGTCAGAGGACCAGACCACGCTGCACTATGCCCAGGACACACACGACGACACACCGCCCACTGACAACCAGTGAGTTTCACACTCTGAAACACAGAAACATCTCTTTCCACTCTTCAGACCCTCCTGGGAAACCCTTAAGGAATGAGTGCAATTTAACCAGTGTTTGTGTGCGTGTGTGTGTGTGTGTGTGTGTGTGTGTGTGTGTGTGTGTGTGTGTGTGTGTGTGTGTGTGTGTGTGTGTGTGTGTGTGTGTG
>OMOV01021629.1:0-10570 GCA_900312565.1 Beryx splendens
CAGAGACAGCCGAAACCCACGGAGGAGAAGCCCAAGATAGAGCCTGAGAGCCAAACTGCCAAAGAAACCAAACCCTCCCAGAAGAAGGGAGAGCAGATCACGCCCATCAAGGAGATTAAGAAGTCCAGACACTATGATGTAAGTCTGATTTCTTCGTAACGCCACCTTACAGCGGCCTTATTCCAGGGTATTAACCTGTGTGTTGGCCAATGGGAAAGTATTGTTAGTGCCAATCGTCAATACTACAAAAATAGTATAAACTTCTACTTAATGAAAATCTCCCTTATACACTACCAGTCAAAAGTTTGGACCCTCCTGATTAAATGTTTTATGTTTTTCATTCTCTTAAAGCCGTTCTGATCTAAAGGCTTCTGCTCAAATGCTTGAAATGAGTTTCTCAGACAAACATAAACAGTGAAGTTGATCCGGTGTATGAATTTCTTTCCAAAGCCTTTCCATCGAGGCAAAGAAGAAAAAAAACTAAAATTAAGATCGTTTTGATTTGTTTAGCACTTTTTTGGTCGCTGCATAATTCCGTTTGTCTTATTTCATAGTTTTGATGTTTTTACTATTATTCTAAAAATGTGAAAAATAGTAAAAAAATAAAGAAAAATGCATGTGTCCAAACTTTTGACCCGTAGAGGAAACAGTATGATGAAACTACAAAGTGATTGAGTGACTGACGCGGATTTTCACTAAGTGTTATTGTGCACCGTCAATACGTATCCATATCGTAAAATACAGGCCAATACACCAAAATAAGGCCACTGAAGTTTGTTACTTATTTTTTAACTTTTAGTTATTCAGGGAACGTTTGCTGAGCGTGCATGCTCTTTCTCAGCGTTGCCCTGCTTCGTCGCCCTGCTTCCTGATCCATGCAGTTCTTTAGAAGTCTTTGAAGCTCAGTAAGGAAAGCCCTGCACCCTGCTCTTGCTCAGCACTACATAAGTGTTGCCTCTAAGATTTCGCTCGTGCAGACACTTAGCTGTCCGATGGATGTTAGCGGGGCTGTAATCCCGATAGGACAACTGTAAACCACACAGCAGGGGGGGAAGCGCACACTGAAACGAGCAAATTCTTACGCTTAGTCAAACGGTTATGTGAGTCAGGACAGCGCTCAGCTTTTCAGGGTGTGCCGCGCTTCACAGAATCGGAGTACATGTCTGTTTAAAACACGTTTGAATATCGGCTGGATATCGGCCTCGAGGAGCACCTGCAGCTTGAGTCCGAACAACGATTCGCTCAAAACCTTTGGAGGAAATCTTTAGATGGGAACATTTTGTTGTGTCTTTCAAAATAAGAGCGATAGACGGATCAAACAAACCCAATAAAAAGCTTTGTATGATACAGAATTGCAACACTGTATTTTGGGATTTGCATGTTTCATCCGCCTGTTACTCTCATTTCTAAATTTGGTCTTGCCGTGCTGCAGGTCACACGGCTGTGGAGAATGTCTCTTGTGCAGTAAGGTCAGGTGGACTTGAGATGCTCAAAGTGGATTGTAATGACAAAATTAAACTTTTGAGCACCTATTGTTCCTGTGACTGTTGCCCACATTGCATATTTCATGACCAGTTTTGAACACGTCTGTGAGATTAGTTTGGGATTAGCTCACAACAACTGCAAACATACCGTGAGGAAAATATGAAAAGCGACACCAAACCAAATTTCCTGAATGACACTCAATGTCATTTTTAAGATTCTTCAATTATTCTCTTAATGGATAATTCCATTCCATTTGAGTTTTATTTCTTCCTTTTATGTTAATTGTGAGTTTTTACATGCGATGATTAGATATTTTTAAATCATTTTTGCCAAACCTCTCAAGGCTCATTCACTCCCGTTCAATTCCAAACGGTGTAGGAAACAACTTCAGAGACTTCTAATGCAGTCGGTGAATTTAATCCGTCACTGTGAACGACGGGCTGCCGATGGCGTTTTGCGAAGATGCATCAGAACACCAATATGAAGTTGCATGTAATTCATAGTGGGGAATAAAAAAGAGATACAAGGGGGGGGAATCACCTTAATCTCTCTCCTTAGCTCTCCTTTTTCTCTCTCTTACACGATCATGTTGCTAAATGTCAAGTATGTAAATGTGAATTATATTGTCATTCGACTGGGAGATCTCAGGGGTAGTATGCGTTTGGGAAACCCAGCCCAGGGGCTTGCCCTACACACACATTAATAAGTGAAGGGTCACAGAGAGTTGTCATTTCACATGACTTCAGATATTCTAGGCGGTCTGGTTATCTATAGTTGTAAACTGAACCAACTCCTTTCTCCTTCGGTGTGTGACGTCCATGGCTGTTTGGAAACCATGTCATTGATTCCCCTCTTTTGCAGAACGCTGAGGTTGCAAGTGGCAGCGAGGCATTCATAGATTAACCTGGAGAGTGAGAGTGAGAGAGAGAGAGAGAGAGAGAGAGAGAGAGAGGAGAGAGGGAGAGAGAGAGAGAGAGAGAGAGAGAGAGAGAGAGAGAGAGAGAGAGAGAGAGAGAGAATGAGAGAGAGAATGAGTGAGACGGTGAGTAAGTGAGAGAGAGTGAGAGAAAGAGAGAGAGAGTTAATCGTGCCATTTCTTTCTCAATGGCAGCCATCGCTCCTGTTGATGTATGTGTAAAGTTTGGCACGACATGAATATGCTAAGCCTTCCAGGCCCGCCAGCTGAAGTAATGCTGCCACGGGTCTTTTTCAAAGGCAGCGCAGCCCTTCTTCAGCTGGAGAGCTGCTAGAAAATCAATGTGCCGAGAGCTGGAAGTATAGTCTCCAACGGCCTTTTGATTTATGGAATATTATGAACATCGTAAGAGGTTTAATAGACATGACTTCATCGTTTTTATCTATTTTGTAGTTTTTCATCCATCCCCCTTTCGTTTACCAGGTTAGTCCCTTTGAGATGATGATTTGGCATGTTATTGTTTGATGAAGACATAAAGAGCCATTGATGAATGGAGTTTAAGCATCGTAGTTTTCAAGTTGCAGTCATGGAAACTCCACAGTCCTACTTTCGGCCCGTTATCGAATAGCCTGGAACTGTTGCGTTCCTCGTAACTCCTTCACGATTTGACCAAACTCTTTCTATTCCATCAATGGCTCAGCAAATAGTTAGCTAACAAACCTCACAACGAGAAGCCACTGTATGATAGTGTGTATATAAATTGCTACTCAAAACATGATGGTCATTTGTTTTAATATTATCAGTCATCATATTATTTTAGTTTGCCTATTTAATAAAAATCAGACCATACTCTTTGTATGTTTCATTAAAATTGTATTACATAATACTGTATAAAGCCAACGCGTTTGATTACGCTTCTGTTTTAAGGTCAGCAGTAGTTGTTAGCGGAGTCGATATGTCATATCGGTCTGTTCAGTTTTGGAAATAGGAAGGGCAAATGTCTTTTCTGTGTGTTAAAACTATTTGGTGTTTTCCTGTGTGAATGCGTAACAGCCTCAGACCTTTTGTAAAGCATGTTTTCTTTTTGCCATTTTTACGTACAAAGAGATAAACTCTAAACCCTTTTTACCATTTTCACACACAAGAGCAACTTCATTATGAGATCCATGGTAAGCCCACGTGCGCAGTCAGCCCGTTAGCAACTCTGACGATAAAGACATTTCTGTTGAAAGGTCTGTTTGTTGTCTCGTCTAACTAACTGAACTATTTTCTATAATAGGTTTTAGTTTGTATCTGAAACAAATCAGATATGTTGTTAGTACTGAATACTGTGTTCTGCTATCGCTACGTCTACGCCATTTTCAAGGAAACAACATTATTGCTCAGGGTGATGCCCAAAAGATCACTTAGTCACATTCCAAGCATTGTTTTTGATAGACACTAAAACTTTTAATCTTAATGGAGAGATTAATATTTGAATACATGCAGAAAAGCACAATAAGTCTTGTCTACGCTCGTTCAGAAGAAGAAGGGCTTTTCTCTTTACTCATTGGGGCAGCATCAATAAAAAATATCTTAATATAAATGTCCATGAGCTTAAATGGCAGGCTTACCCTGACCCAGCATCAACACATGCTCACTGCTTGGGATAAATTAGGACTTAAATTAAAACTCTGTCTAATCTGTCAAATCTAATGCACTGTCCCCCCCCCCTCTCTCTCCTCTACCCCCTTTAGGACACAAAGAACAACAGCAGCCATGATTTGTCTCGCAGCCCGCAGAGCCTCAGTGACACGGGGTACTCCTCAGACGGCATCTCCAGCTCCCACAGTGAAATCACAGGCCTAATCCAGGAAGAGGAGATGAAGCTGAGTGAGAGAGGGATCATCGGGCGGGGCTCCCCACCCAGCCCTTCTGAAATCACCAAGCTGGAAAGCTCCATGAGGCCCCTACTAGAGAAGAGCCTTTCAGAAGAGAAGGTGGACAGAAGGGGGAGGAAGCACAGAGACAGGGACCTGGACGACCGAGGGAAGCAGCGGCCACGCTCCCTGTCAATCACCCCAGAGGCGTACGACTCAGACGAGGAACTAGAGGACATACTGGAGGAAGAGGAGGATGGAGGGGATTGGGAGGGTAAACGGAAGGAAGGGAAGGAGGAGAAGAAGGAAAAGAAAAAGAAGGAAAAAGAGGCGGAGCCCGCAGAGATGACGGACGAGGAGTTCATGAGGAGACAGATAATGGAGATGAGTGCTGATGAGGAAAATGAGGAAGAGGAGGAGGAAGAGATGGAGGAAGAGGAGGACGAGGAAGACGAAGGATATGGCTACCAGAAACCCAAGAAAAGCCACCATAAGCACGCCGTCTCCGACTCAGGGAAAGAGAAGCGACGCCTTCAGCACCACTCCAGCAGTTTTGAGGAGGAAACCAAGAGCTCTACCGACGTGTACAAAGGCTCGGCCGAGGAGGGTGAGGAAGACGTGATGGCATCGCAGGGAGGCCTAAGGCGCTTCAAAACCATTGAACTCAACAACACCAACAGCTACAGCCGAGACATGGAGCTGGGCAATGAAAATGACCTGAGCCTTGACCGAGAACCTGAGCTGGAGATGGAGAGCCTGACAGGATCACCCGAGGAGCGCTCTAGGGGTGATTACTCCTCCACTCTGCCACCCACCTCATCCTCCTATGGCTCAGGCCAGTCTCCCACTTCCATCTCTTCCATGGAGGAGGATAGCGACAGCAGCCCGAGCAGGAGGCAGAGGCTGGAGGAGGCCAAGCAGCAGAGAAAAGCACGCCACCGCTCCCATGGCCCTCTCCTCCCCACCATTGAAGACTCCTCAGAGGAGGACGAGCTGAGAGAGGAGGAGGAGCTTCTGAGAGAGCAGGAGAAGATGAGAGAGGTGGAACAACAGAGAATAAGGAGCACAGCCCGGAAGACCAAGAGGGACAAAGAGGAACTGAGGGCTCAGAGACGCAGGGAGAGGTCCAAGACACCGCCTAGTAACCTCTCACCCATTGAAGACGCCTCCCCAACCGAAGAGCTGAGACAAGCTGCAGAGATGGAAGAGCTGCATCGCTCCTCTGCTTCTGAATATTCCCCTCAGAGTCTGGACTCAGAGGCTGAGGGATATGAGTCCAAACTCTACAAGTCAGGCAGCGAGTACAACCTGCCTACATTTATGTCTCTCTACTCCCCTGTAGAGAAATCATCAACCACAACAACCACCACAGCACCATCCTCTACTTCCAAACCACTGAAGAGTGCTGAGGAGGTGTATGAAGAGATGATGAGGAAGGCAGAGATGCTTCAAAAACAGCAGAAACAACAGCAACAACAGCAACACGGAAGACATGGGCAGTACTACGAGGAGGATGTTAACGGACAGGGGTATGATGATGAGTATGAATATGAACAAGACCAAGCAGGATATGACAATGAGGCGGTAGAGACAGAAACAGATATTTATGAGGAGATCCGCCAAACATCTCAGAACATCACCAAGATGCAGCAGGCCACTGACGAGCAGGTGGAGACTGAGATTGAGGCCACCTACCCAGACAAACAGCTCCTAGACACGGGCTCGGCTTTTGCTAAGCTGCTGGAGCAAAGCAACGCTCTCCTGACCCCGGGGACCAGCCCCACCCAGATCTCGGCTCCTGTCTCCTTCGCCGAGACTGGAGGACGGATCCCTGATGTCCGAGTAACCCAGCACTTCTCTGCCAAAGACGGACACAAAGACAGAATCAAGAGCCAGACAGGAAAGAATGGAATCACTCCAGCAGTGGCTGCCACAACCATTGCAGCCTATGGAGTTTATGCCAGAGATGCAGTGACTATTTCCCAGACTAGTTCAAGCCACACCATGACATCTACTCAGTCTACTATTTATGGCAGGCACACGGGAGGCCCTACCACATCCACAACTACGGTCTCAAGTGTGTGCAGCAAGATTGCTGAAATTACCCAGGCCTATAGCCAAAGGGAGGTGATCACCAGAAGGGTAGGTGAGACCAGGGGCGTCCAAGTCCGAGACAGCTCAACATCTTCCACAGAGAGAATCATTGAGCCACGCTCTCCTAAGTACACTACTTATTACAGGAGCACCAGTCCTCCTCTGTCTCCATCACCACCACCACAGAGTCCCACCCGTTCACCCTCCAGAAGGCCCACAGCTGAGTTCTCTACCCAGACTTTGACCTCTGCATTAGGGATGCAGCCGGCTGGCTCGGGGCCTACGTCTCCAGTGATGGCTCAGGGCACCCAAACGTCACATCGGTCAGTTTCCCCACGACTCTACCGGCAGCAGTCCTCCCAGGATGCCCCGTACTCCCCACCCCCGAGCCCAGCTAAGCCAATGACAGTCAACACTGCCACTTCTCCTCTGTCCTCACCTACGCGTTTCAGCCGTCAATCAACATTTGAGGCATACTCCCCATGCGCCAGCCCTCCAGACACCCCGCCTTGCCAACAATCTCCCACACACAGCTTCTACCGAACACAAAGGGTAGAGAAGGTGAATGTGGGAACCAGTATGGTCACCACAGCCAGCACTTACAGTAGAGGGTCCATATCAATGGATAACATCTCCCTCTGTCGTATATCCACCGTTCCAGGCACTTCCAGGGTAGAACAAGGCCAGATGATCCAAGGAGGAAGTGTTGTGGACCTCAGAACAGTCACCAAACCAACTCCGGTTATCATGACTGACCAGGGAATGGATCTCACCTCCCTGGCTACTGAGAGCAGGAAGTACCTCGGTGGATCGGAGGGGAGTAGGCACTCAACGATTGTACAGCCACTGATTATGAATCTGAATGCCCAGGAGACTACCACACCAACCACTGTTAGTGTGACTGTGGCTGCCTCGATGTTTATGACCCAGCCCAAACAGCCAACCGTCTACGGTGACCCCCACCAGAGCCGGGTGGATCTGGGTCAGGGCATGGGTTCGGCCGTGTGTCTGTCCCAGAACAAACCACCAGTTCTGCCTTCAACTGACCCATCAATACCAAAAATCGATGCCAAACTAGAAGACCTAAGTATCCAGCAGCAAGAGCTACAAAGACAACAGGAGAAGCTGCAGAAGCAACAAGAGCTGCTTGAACAACAGCTGCAGCAGCACCATCACATGCAGCAGCAGCAACAGGTATCTGCCTTGGCCAGGTACAACCTTACTGGCCAGATCTCACCTTTACTGAAGAAAGATCTGGTGGTCAGCCAGACCAGCAATGCTTCATCTGTGGTCAGTACCATATCCCCAGCCGTGAACCCTGAGTTATATGGCACTGGTCCCATTGAGCTGAAAGGGAAGCCCACTCCTCCCGGTGTGATGAATCTCTCAGGAGGTAAATCACCCCATAGCATGGTGGTACAGATGGATGGAGCACCAGGCCAGGGTGCAGCAGTGACCCAGCTAGTGAAGGTAGAAGAAGGGCAGGATGCTATGGATCTGACAGGAGGCCAGATCAAACCGGACAGCCAACCAGCTTGCTGTGATGTTGTTTACCGGCTTCCGTTCGGCGGGAGCTGTGTTGGTGGATCTGAGAAAGAGGGCATAAGGCCTCCGTCTGCCCCACCTCTCACCTATGAGTCTGACCAAGAGAGACAACCCGGAAGGTACCATGAGTATCCGATGGATGCACGCAAGGCCTACACACTGCCTTTCCCCGGCAGGCTTCAGCCTTCAATGTCTGACACAAACCTAGCTGATGCCGGGCTACAGTCATACCATTCTAAATTAGACCAACATTTTCAAGCCACTGGAGACCTTGCCATGGATCTAACCGCTATGAAACATGCCTATGAGGGGGGGTATATGGGGATGCAGTATGGTTCTTATACAGATTTACGCCATGGAGGGGACATTACAGCCCAAACCCTGCCTATAAGGAGATTTAATTCCCTGTCCAACATCAGTTCAGATTATGGCTATTCTGCTCGTGATATAGCTAGCTTCCAGGAGTCCAACTTGGCTCAGTACAGTGCTACAACAGCCAGGGAAATCAGCCGGATGTGTGCGGCACTCAATTCTATGGACCGGTATGGAAGCAACCCAGACTTGATGCAGTTTGGCAGTTTGGGGAGAGGAACTGGCCCTGGGGCCTCCAGACTGGCAGCAGGTCTGGGAATGAGACCAAACCTCCTCTTTGGACCAGATGGGAAGCTGATCTCTCACAGTCAAGCACTAACCAACCTTATCAACGCCAGGCAGGCTAGCCTCAGAGCCATGTACCCCACAGCCATGAGGTCCTCTGATGGAATGATCTACTCCACTATCAACACCCCCATCGCCTCTACACTTCCCATCACCACCCAGCCTGCTTCTGTGCTTCGCCCACTACTGAGAGGGGTCTACAGGCCATACCCATCTGCCAACATGACACCTGTGCCCCTATCCAGTCTTAGCAGACTACCGATGAGCCCCAGAATGCCCTTAGCAGGACAAGCTCCATTCCGTTATCCAGCACCAAGTCTTTTCCAGGCAGCAGCAACTACCTCTACTGCTGCTGCAACTACTTCTGCACCAGTGAGTGCTCCAGTGTCTGTTTCCATGCCAACAACAACCTCTGCAGTCCAGGATGCACCCGTTTACCTGGGCAAAGGTGCCACTGTTACATCAGCAGTGGTCACCTCAGCACCGGGGATGGTTGTCATACCAACTGAGCCGCAGCAGCAGCCAATCAATCTGTCCCAGGCGCACCTGAACAGTCAACAGAAACAAGTGTCAACCACTCAGCAGCAACCCCAGCCTCCTCCAGCAGCCCACGCCTATCCACCCTCTGCTCCCACACATACCCAGGGCTATGCCCAACCTCCGATAGGCCCCTCTGCCCCGACTAGTGGCATCCCCATTCCAGGGGGTCTCCCTCCCTTCCCTCCACCAGGTTCCATACACAAGGAGGGGGAAACCGAGGAGGAGAGGCTGCACCGGCAGCAGGAGCAGCTTCTGCAGATGGAGAGAGAGCGCGTGGAGCTGGAGAAATTCCGCCAGCTGCGCCTCCAGGAGGAGCTGGAAAGGGAGAGGATAGAGCTGAAGCTGCACAGAGAGAAGGAGCAGATGCTGGTGCACAGAGAGATACAGGAGCTGCAGAGCATCAAGGAACAGGTAGAGGGAACCACAGAGGAGTAGGAGGAGGAATGGAGAGTTTGGTGTCTTGTTGGATGTTTTGTGGTTGCTGTTTTTAAATTGAGTAACAGTTGGTGTCTTGTCTTGTCCTGTTTTGTTGTTTTGGTGGTGTTGGTTGTGGTGGTGCATTTATTGAGTGATTTTATATTATTTCAGTTGATTGATTGTCATGCCTCTGATGCGCAACCTGTATGGACCTGCTGTATAAGACACATTATTCTCTAAAAAATAATCCAAAAGCTAATCTATATAAGAATCCTTTCATATGTGTGCATGTTTTTGTTGCTGTTATGGGGTTGTTGTGTACCGCAACCAAACTGTCATGTGTTGTGGCTGAATGTTTTACTTAGGTTGGACCCTCAAGATTTCCTGAACAAGTATCAAAGTTTCTGTTGTGTTTAACTTTGAATGTCCATGGTACCGCAAGAAGGTACTTGTCACAAACTGACTATTTTGTTGGGAGCAGAGCATGTGAGCGGAGCGGAGCGATCTAAAAACCCGCTCCGCGCTCACAAGGTTATAATGTCCGCTCCGCTCCCGCTCCGCTCGCAGCTTCCTAAAACCCGCTCCCCGCTCCGCTCCGCTCACTCAGATTCTCTCAAATGTCTGCTCCGCTCAAAAAAAAAAAGAAGGAGAGCCAGAGGCATTTGACGCCGGAAACAGAGTCAAACCCGAAATATTCTATTCCTGCCTAAAAACAACCGCCAACATCAGCGCAGCAGTCGCTATTATACAAGTCAAACTGCGCGAGTGTGCGTATGATTTGGAGCGGGGAGAGAACCCCGCTCGGAGCGACTGAGCGGCATTTTTGAAAACCGCTCCACGCTCCACCCAAAATCCTTCCCGCTCCCGCTCCCGCTCCGCTCCGCTCACATGCTCTGGCGCACACACACACACACACACACACACACACACAGTTTTCCCAGTATTAGTTTGATGGTGATTATTGATGTCGCATGCCTGCACCGTATTGATATCACCACGAGTGGCTGTAGGTCACAATAATATTGATGAGTGACTGACTTCAACATCACTCAATAAA
>OMOV01021641.1:4714-19745 GCA_900312565.1 Beryx splendens
GCTAACCCAGCTGGCTTTCATTGCAGACTTTTAGTGTCCCATGATGGTAGAATGGGGGAAGCACTGAATGCTTAATGTTTTGGACATAAAATTTAAAGATATTGAATATCAGCAATTGGCATCTTCAATACAAAAATATCCGTATTGGCCTTCAAAAACCTGTATCGGTTAAACCCTAATAGGCACATGCATACGCTGAAGTTACAAAATATTAGGGACACTGATGAGGATAATCCAGGTAAAATTCATTATGCCTTATTGATTTCACTCACTAAATCTCTAATAATCACAAAGGAGATGTAGATGAAGAGAAGCAGAGGAATTTTTAATACTGGATTCAACTGAGATGTGGATTGTGCAGAAAGGGCTGCAGCTCAGGAGTATTGAGTGTTCATACATACATACACACTTACCTTTGTCATCATTTATTTATTTTTAACGTCTTTATTTACTACTCAATAGCAAACGATAGACTTTCTAACTACAGTATGTCTGGATTTCCACAGGCCGGACACTGCCCACGATTCACAGCAGCCAGAAACCCCCTGTTAATAAAGCACATACAGTGGACTTTAAACGACCAAAGTAAGAAATGCAGCATATTCACTATAGGCTTACGTGTCAGTAGTCACCCTACACATTTTAATGCCTCCGGAATGGGGATGTTTGGCTTTTGAACACAGCAGTGTGCTGCATTTACTGTGGTTTGTGTGGAGGAAAAAAAAGTCTGTTGCTTCCTCTGCAGGATTCCTCTTCCACAGATATTAACGCCCCCCAGTAAGTAAAGGCCTTTCTTGTGTCTCATAGCCGATTAATAACCCTATACATTTATCATTTAGTGCATTTATCATTTAGTGTTTTACAGTACTAAAGCTACATCATGAATTATTCACGTTTGTGTCTCTGCTGTCCCAGGACAAGCCGACAGAGGAAGTGTTTCTGCTGAAGATGGGTCAACAGACACAGAAAAGGTTACCCTCTTAAAGCACTAAATTGTCCAGATGAAGAACTGATTCATAAAGTGTTAAGAAACTATGTTTAGAAGGACGATTTTAAAGCTTTCCTGTACTTGATTCACTGTTCCAGGGGGCAGACGTCTATAAGAAACCCTGGTATGCCAGCGCCTGTGACCGCAAGGCCGCCGAGGACGTCCTGGTCCGGTCAAATAAAGTGAGAACCTCAGCTGAGCAGTTTGTGGATTGTATCCCATACAGCCGTGTCGAGTTTTGACTGTGAGTGCCTTCTGTGTCAGGACGGGTCGTTTCTGGTGAGGAGGAGCTCCGGCCAGGACACACAGCAGCCCTACACGCTGGTGGTGTTTTACAACGACAGAGTGTACAACATCCCGATCCGCTTCCTGCAGACGACTCAGCAGTACGCTCTGGGAAGGGAGAAGAAAGGGGAGGAGGTACGGCAGATGACTTTTCAGTTTTGTTTTGACATGTTGAAAAATGACTGCATGGGGGCTTTCTGGGTGTTGGCCCACATGCATGAAGCCTCTAGGGATTGTAAAACGAGACATATTTAAGTCTCGAGTGCTTCCTCTGTGATTTTATGTAGCAGGAGGTCTGGGCTCAACTGATATGGGTTTTTGAAGGACAGCACCGATATTTTTGGATTGAAGCTTCCGTAATCTGGTATTTTCTGCTAGTATTAAGCAGTTTTTAAATTTGACCATATTCATGCCAAATACATTCCAAAAAACTACATGGATTCAGTGTTTATAAAACCTAACAGTATAATCACTGGTCAGGCCTAGACTGTTATGAAAAGCAGTTTTTTTCCCCACCAAAACTGAAAAACACAATGGAAAAATATATACGTCTTTTGTCAAGAAAGTACATAAAGCCAGGTCCAGGCACAACTGTGAGTTGAATATAAAATGCCGGAATTTATATTTAACTCAGTTGTGCCTGAAAATGAATTTATATACTTTCTTGACAGTATTTTTTCTATTGCTGTGTTTTCTATTCAGTTCCACCCAAGCCGTAAGCACCATGAAGTTGATTTGAAATCCTGTTCGCTCTGAGTGCAATTCTTCACCGCGTTTTGGCTTGTCATTCTATAAAAGTACACTTTCCTAAAATATCCCCAACTGATTTGAGTTTTGAGTTTCAATATGAGCTTCCAATATATGGAAAAAAGATGAGCTGGTTGAAAAAAACTTGACATTTGCTTTACTGTACCTAGACTACACATTTCAAGTGAGAAAAAAAGAAACATTTTTAGGCCACTTCAACCATCTCAACCAATGCATTACAATACAGTTTAAGATAATTTGGCCTTGGCCTTTAACACACTGTAATTTCATCTTGTATGGCATCGTAAAAACAGCAAACTGACATGAACCTGTTTCTTTATTTTGTTTTTGTTTTTTTTAACTTATTTTCTTATTTTTATGTACAGCACTTTGGCTACCCCTGTGGGTCTTTTAAATGTGCTATACAAATAAAGTTGATTGATCGATTGATTGATAATGGGGAAAAAGGCAAGTAACATTGGGAAAATGTGCAATTTCTGCTGAATAACATGAGGAAACCTTTCCTGAGAGGCTTTGGTGACTAACTGATCATTCTCCCCTCCTCAGCGTTTCAGCAGTGTCTCCCACATCATTGAGAACCATCAGAGGATCCCTCTGGTGCTGATCGACAGCCAGAGCAACACCAAGGATGCCACCAAGCTGTGCTATGCTGTGAAGCCCTAGGTGGCCCTGCCTGGTCTAGGGCCAAGATCAGACTGTCTGACTTGTATCCCGTACCACTGTTTACTGTCAGACCAATGTTTACAGAATTGGTAATCTGATGCTATTCTCGTCCATTGTTATTTTTAGTTCATGTCAACAGGATTGTATATTGCACTAGTCTGCATAGCTGGCCATACAGAGCCAGAACAGTACCGACTAAGAGGACTCAACTCATTCGTTTATTGCCGACACAGAAATACATATTTTTACATGAGACTCGCTCAGTAAAACAACGCAGTGTATTAAAACCAAACGATGAGGCAGTGTTGCTGTAGTATTAGGAAGCGAGTCATAGCAATATTTTAGGGGGCTAACCTTGATGGAGCCAAAATATGCAAGATTGTATTTTTTATTGTTTTAATAAAATTCTTGTTTGTGTTGTATGACTCAGGCCGCACCTTCAATCACCACAAAACGCCACCAGGAACTGACAGACTATTTTCATTTATTATCCGTTCAACAAGTAATGCTATCATATTCATGCGGATTCGTTGCATAACAAAAATTACTAGGCACTTGGTGAACACAGATTCTCAGGTAAATATTTAACAGTACCTATAGTCGGACTATACAATTATAAATCTTTTTATCTAAACTGAAAAATATGTACACAGTGAGCTGAAGTTTGCACCTCTGAAGTTGGGCTGATTTAGGTACATCTATCCAATGGTCCTAGACTGGCACACACAAGCCGCAGTTCCCTTGTCCTGGATACCGAGGGGTCGCGGCTACATAAGGAAATGTGTAGCAGCAGCAGGACGCAGGTTGAGATTGTCGTAGGCTTAGGCCTGATAAGGTGAGGTAATGGGAAATACAAATCCTCCCTTCATAGTGCAATTAAAAGATTATCTTTTCAAGTCAAAAGCGAGGAGTTTCATTGAGGAAATCATGCTCAAATTATCGAGGCCTACTGGTGTTTAAAATTCCAAAAGCAAAACTTTTACTAGAAATTCACTGACATCACATACCACACAGGTTTAGCTTTAAAAGTAGCTGGATCCTTTGGGATATTTACTCCCGCTGAAAGAATGCCTGAAAATATGCCTCCCACAGATAATACTATATTGAGCATATTTTGGAGTTTATACAAAGATTTTACAAATACACTGATTCTTCCAATGGCCCATCATAAAGAATATAAAGGTTAGACCTGAAAGTCATAAATAAATGTTGAATAAAACAGCTTATTGTCTTTTAACACACAATTTTGGTATATCTGAGTAACTTGTGGGCCCGTGTGTCCCATTCCAAAAACATAAATATGACAGCTACCACACTGTAGAGCCTACCCGTACGTAAAATGACTCATAAAACTCAGATGGTATGGCAAATACACATACTACAGTGTTCTATGAAAGATTCCATATGACAGTGTACTTAAATCACCTTAAATAACAAAGCTATTGCGTAGACAAAATATAAACAATACAAAGAACCGGGATGTCGACACCACAGTACTGCGGCTTTTTAAATCGTAACTAATAGAGAGTTTTACTCGAGCTACTCAGACTGGGAAAGAAACAAAAGCAAATTTTGAAATTACCCTGAGTATGTGAACCCTCCACGAAGTGTGACAACAATGGTTTACACTGTATTCTACTCCTAAGCAACCAGTCTTAAGACGTTAAAAATGGAGACCATTATTGTCTCCATTATTGTTTTGTTGTATTGCAAAGCCACCTTCCATACCACTTTCTTTTCCAGTGTGGGCGACATTTAAGAATTTTCACAGTTTGGCCTCTTCCACTCCATCAGGTGTCGCTGCCGATGGACCATCCACGTCGCCCGGCTGGCAAAGACCCTGCCGCAAAACCAGCAGCGATACTGCACCGAAAGATCCCTGCTGGGAGAGACCGCGCTGACCACTTCGTACTTTTTCCTGCTCATTCTTCTAAGTTTGAGTTTCAAGATGAACCTCTCCTGCACTGAGGTTTTGAAACGCGAAGGTCCAGGAGATGTGGCATTTGTCGGGTCACTCGCCCGAGGGATCTCGCCATCAGCAGCTGAGAGAGCATTCAGTGTTTTGCGGGACAGTATAACCTTCTGCACCTCTCCTCTGTACCTGTGGACAACCTCCATGATCTTGGTGACCTCGGGGATGTCGGCATCTGGGTGATTTAGCACCACAACAGGCTGCTCTCCCAACGGACGCTTAATCAGTTGACTTGGACTTACGGCTATCAGCTTCAGGGTCCTCTCCGCGTTTCTCGGGGCCGGCTGACAGTGACGCGCAGAGGCCGCTGAGGGCTCCTCCTGGATGGTTTGGCTCGAGGGTCTGCTGGCAGTGCTGAGGAGATCTGGACATGGGTCCGTGGGCAGTTCTCTCTTTCTCTTCCCTTGGACACTCTGCTCTGAAACAGCGAGGCTTGAATCTTCAGAGGGCGTCTTACCTGTAAAAAAGAAGGCAGAAATACTATAATTTGGAAATGCTTTGAGAAAAACATAAAAGGCATGCTATTGCTCTCAGCACACTATAGTACGGATGCAGAAGGGGGGGAAAAAACATCACTGAAAATGCTTTTATGACCATGAAAGCAAAATGTGTGAGCTGAATGTTCAAATGATAAATGTGTAATTAAAATGCTGTCAGGTTTTTAAGTTAAACATCAGCCTGCAGAGATAATAGCTATATCATTTAGCTTCTTACCCTCTGGTGTAATTACAGGTTGGGGAACCGGAGAGGACTTGGCATAATTCCTACAAGGAGTCTCGCCATCAGTGACTAAAGTCTCTTCATTGTCTGACACATGGCAGTCCATGGCACTGTCAGAGTTTTGGAGCGGCATATTTGCTGTAGTTACTGATGGTTCCTCTGAATGAGACTGGCTCGTCTTACTGGCTGAATTGCAGTTGTCAACTTCTGTTTCAACGCGCTGCAGCAACCACTCCATTTCATCATGGATTTCTTGATTTGTCGATGGCATGGCTTCTAGCGCTAGGGGATTCTTTCCATCCATATTTTTAAACCCCGTGGGCTTTGTAGTGCAACCGGGCGGAACCGAAAGCGTGTTTTCGACCGTGTGCGCACTGAGGTCGCTGCATGTGCTGAGATGTTGTGACTGACGCGACTGTGGGTCGACTTCTTCCTCTGACTTTGACTGCGATGTAGACGTGATAGCTTTGGAGATGCTGTGCGGGTCAGTCCCGGGAGCTTTGGTCCAGTTCTTCTGGTCATTTTCTGTTGACGGTGCTATTTGGACAAACGGCTGCTTCTCCTCCAAAGTTGTATGAAGGTTTAGAGGATGTTCATCCAGCAAACCACCGCCTGATGTAGACACAGGGCTTTGCGACGTCCACTGCTTTTCCTTAACGGGATTCTTTTTCAAAACTAGCTTCAATCCTGATGATCTTTTAACCCTAGTTTTAGATCTGGCCTTTCTTCTCCATCCTCGTCTGAATCCTCTTTTCCTGCTCTTATTTTTAGGCAGAGCTTTAGAAACTGATGTCTGGTCATCACTCTCCTTTGTCAGCTTCAGCTCTTTGGAGGCATCAATGCCATCCTCATACATTACATTTTTAGGCTCCTCGTTCTTTCTCTTGTGTTCCTCAATATCCCCTTCAATCTTTAATTCCTGATTCTCTCTGTTTTCTTGGATTTGAGCGCACCCAGCTGGCTCATTCTGGGCTGAGATCGAGGCATCGTCATTCAGAGTCATTTGATTTTGTGCGCTGTGGATTTGATCGTTCAAATTTGGCTGACATCTATTTGGGTCAAATACACAATGAGTGTCAACAACAGCACTTTCGGGGGGAATTGGTTCTTTTTCTGATGGCGTCGTCATTTTGAACCTTTTGGCATAAGCAGTACCATTCTGGGGTACTGTTATCTGGTTCTTGACTGTGAGGACAGTAAGATCCTTGCTGCTGTTTGGGAATCCAGAGTTAGACATTATGCCCTTCTCTGACTTCGGATGCAGATTCACATCTTGAGGAACAATTGACAGCACAGTATTAAGAGCCTTGGTCCATTTCTGGCCACCTGTTTCCCCAGCTGTAGACCTCATCAAAAACTCTTGAGTTTCCTCTAGCGTTGTTTCTGGATCTGATAGGCTGCAATATTTATCCAAGAAGTCTCTTCCCGGCAGAGAGAGACAGCTGTCCGACAGCCAGCACATTTCCCTAACTCTATTTCTTGTCAGTCTATGCTTCGTTTTTGGGTTTGCGTCATTTGGCTTGATTGTTATGGAGTGAACCTCCTTCATATTCTGGTTACCATTCTGGCCAACATGGACGGTGTTGATGTGCTTTGTGATGAGCCGTTTCTGAGGCGTTTCATAGCCACAGTACTGACAACGGAAGGTATGGGTGGTTGTTTTACACCCAAACTGTTTCTCAAAGTCCTTTTTTGTGTGAACTGAAAGATCAATCTCGCTACCACTTTCCAGGCCCAAGTTATGTAGATACATGTGCTGTAAAAACACTCCTGCATCACTTGTGGAGAATTTCTCACATGTTTCACATGAATATTTGCCATTTTGGCAGTGATGCACGGTCAGATGGGTGCTGAATTCCGAGAACGTGCGTTGAACATTGTCATTACAAATGTTGCAGCTAGAAAAAGTGTCCTTGTGGCTTAATAGATGAACCTGAAGGTAGGAGAACTCATGTGTACTGAAAGCACACACATGGCAAGGAAAAACTGGTGAACTTCCTCTGTGAGTTTCCTCAAAGTGTCTCACTAAGTCTTTGGGAACAAATTCCACGTTGTCCTTGCATTGAGAGCATTTGAACCTGAGTATATTTCCACTGTTCTTCGCCCTGTGTTGAGCCTGTTTTGTTTTACGGGGGGACTTCTTTGATGAAGGCCACACTCTGTTCCGCTCCCACTCCTCTGCTATCTTCTTTGGTCCATGCTTATCTTCACTTTGCATAGTTGGGGGCTGAACAGCAGTCTTCCTGAGGCGGAGTCGTTTGTGCCAATCTCTATTCTTCGTGTTGACAACCCGTTTACTGTCTCCTGTGGAGGTAGCCGCGCAAATGTCCATGTCTTTCAGGTCTCTGTAAAAGTGTAGCAAAAAAAAAAAGTTCAGCAAAAGAAAAGAAAAATAATAGACCTTTAACATGAGGTACTGAACAGTTAATGCAACACATCAGATAAATGTCTGTGGATCAGATTCCTGTACTTTCCTGTAATGTTGTTATTAAATGCTTTCAAGAGACTTGGCCTTTTCTGCAAGTCTGTGTTTGATCTTGAGATTTAACTGTCAACCTATGACTTTGCATTATAAAAAGCACAACTTCTTTTTCAATTCGGCATTTGTGACAGGTTATAACTGCAACCTGGCTTACTTGCTTTGCTGTGCTTGATTTGCAAACAAGAAGTTTGCATAGCCTATATGCAATGGATTGTTGTAACAAAGAATAAGGTTAGATACAGTCCATGATAATACCATGCAACAGTAACACGTGTTATACCAACATGAGTAGTATTACATCAACACTGTGTGCGGTTTGCTACAGTAGTGTCCTGCAACAGTGACTGCAGTTCCACTTTGCATGTCATTTTTGCTGTGAGTCCACCTGTTGCTGGCTATGGTTCAAATCTATTTTACATGGACATAAAGCTATGAAACCCAGATCAGGTATAACCGTAAACACGGCTGCATATCAACCACCAGGTACAGAAAAACTCTTTTCAACTCAAACCCACCTGTTCAGATAGCTTGCTTGATCCTTACTTAAAACACGACTAAACGCGCTACAGAAGTTGCATTTAAAAAATTGGTAAACGAACAAATGCTCGACTAAATAAACGAATAGCGCGTCAATCAGACTTTGTATGAGCAGACTGATCGGCGCATCATGTGCGGCCATTGTGCAATTTGGTTTAACCACAACAAAGTGATGAGACTGCCTTTGTAACGAGCAGCAAACGCCTGGGGAATCATTTAAAAGTTAGGATAAAACTATTGCATTGCGATTGCATTCACGCCATTTCCCCTTCCCAGTAAACATCAGCATGTGTTGTTAGACACGGAGCTAACTCCGCGTTGCCTGTTAAACGGTATTTTCCACATAGCGTTAGAGTGATTTGAATTAACGTGACGCACAAGAGCTTACAAAGACGAGTAACTTCAACAATAAAAAGCATGCCAACAAAGTTAAGCCGTATCCCTTTTTTCACCTTGCATCGAGTTATTACTGCAGATCCACGCACCGGGCGGCCTGGATGATAGATAAAAGTCGTGTTATTTAAACACTTCTCTCGGTTTTTACCTTTTCTTTTGTGGGGAGCTTGACAGCTCAGCGAGTGGCAGCCATGATGTTTCATCCGGGGATTACAGCCCCTGAGCTGCTTTAGCCTTTAGCCTGGTTCCTCCGACAGAGACCGGAGACCGTCCTGGGCCTGCGTTACTACCCAAACCCCCACTGTAACTGTTACCCATGGTCTGGGTGCGGAATGCACTGGTAAATTCACAGTTGGCTAACCTGCCACCTCCAGTCGGTGATCAGCAGCAGGCAAACAGCCACCACTATGACAAAAATCACCTGTATTTTCAGCATGCATCATGCTTTGTCCCTGAAAAGACCCCGTCCCCACTGCACTGACAGCAGCTTGATACCACAACGACGTGTCCCACTGTGAATTTATGTCATAAAAAATTGTGCCAGCCTAAACATGGCTCTGTTTAGGTGTGTTACCCTCCACTAGATCCACAGTGGGTGTTTAAAGCATGGTGAGGATAGTGGTAAGAAGTTGCTTAATGTTCTTAACAAACTGTGCAGAAATAAAAATGTTTTTTAAAGAAAATCTACAGGTATGTAAACCAGCCTGTGCCCCAGGGCAAGCATCTCCTATTGCCCCCCTGCACTGCCAGCACTCACCATTCAACTTTTTATATGATGCATCTGCCCAAGTCAAGAGCCCACCCCATCAAATAGCCTGGGTTAGGCAAACTAAAATGACACAAAAACATTTGTTCAATGCCTACAGCTATTTGAGATTGAATGCAAATTTGCATGCATGTAAATTTACAATTTAAATAAAACTATCTACCCACAAACTCAAGGCTTTTGGGGCTTTTGGGGCTTTTGGTGGTCCAAAGCCCCAAGGCAAGTGTCCTGCATGCCCTGTTTGTAATTCAGTTGATGATATAGCATAAAGGAAGGGCCAATTTCCTCCAAAACTGTTGAGAAAAAGCAGGTAGGTCTGCTATGCCAAAGGGAAGATGGATACGCTTGGATCTGTCTAGCAGCACAGAAATCACATAAACACATAGGGCTACTCTCCATGAATCAATAACAATAGCCAGAATAATACAGTAGCCCAATAGACTTCAGTTCAGCAAAGGTGAGACAGATAATGCATCTGGATGTTAGACCATGACATTTTGGTGATCTGTTAGAAAACTATGAATATGTGAAAAATATATTAAATGGTTTTAGGCACATTTGGCAATTTGATGTAACATCCTGTAATTAAAAATAAGCAGTCATCTTATTTAATAGTAACTTTTTAGGCTACTAGTCATAGCAAAATTGCTTTTTAGCCTCATAATACATGTGGCTTCTTGCTTTTGCTTTTCAATTTTCCTAGAAATTATTCAGCTTAACAGACACTAGCTGCCAACAAAGTATTACTAGCTGCAAAGAAAATGGGTTTGTATTAAACTGTATGGCTGGGCCTATATGTGCTTGTCCGTTGTGACCTTCGTGCTGACAACAACCTTGAACTGAGCCCTCTCAAAACGAACATGTTAAGATGAGGACTGAGCTACAAAGGAACCCACCTGCAGAAAGTCAATGTTTCAACTGTGAACCCAGCTGAGTCATTCAAGACCTCAGCACCACCCACACCCTCAAACTGAACCAGACTATCTCAGGCCCAAAAGACAATGTTCTTCCTGCAACCACTGAAAAGGCCAAGCATCACACCACCATCCTGGTCCCTTGTAATAAACCAATAACCGAAAAGCTCCTAATATCCTCCATTACAGTCCGGTATTGCTGTCTGTCTGTTGTGAGGACAAGCGGCAGTGTGTTGCCTGCACTCCTGAGCGGGTCAATGGCTGTCAGCTTCCATCAAGGAACCGCATGACACCAGGGTGAAGAAAAGAACAGCAAGGACTGCCACCAACCCTGTCCACCCAGGCAGCCGTTTGTTTCCTCTGGGAGACAGTTCCAGTCCATTAAGAAGAAGACCACTCGTCACCTCAGCAGCTCCTTCCCCACAGCGGTTACCCTACTTAACCAATCCTCTTAAGACTCTTCCCCTGCATCACCCGTAATCTCTGTAAACCTTACCACTGTTGCTGTTTAGTAACATGCTTTTTATTATTTATATTGCATCCTGTGTATTTCAGACCTTAGACACAATGACACTTTGTAGCCTCAGGAATATACTGTAGGTTCTCCAGCGTTGATAAATGATTTCATACTTACAGTCTCCTCGAGGCTCAACACACTACACTTCCCTCTACAGATTCAGCCAAACTGTTTGCCATGCTGCTTGGACACACATAGCTATTAAATATTGAATGTACAGAGAGTGATATATATATATATACTCTCTGCAGTATGTGTAGTATGTGGCCTTTTTAATGATGTATACAAACAATTTCCCTCTGCCACAACACCAAGTTGACTTGTTCAGGTAAAGTGGGACATTGCATTAGATAAAATAAAAGTCCTTTATTTTGAAAGAAGGGGGAAACCATTGTAATTATGACTTTTAGAAATAGGATATCATTTGTAATCCTTGGTTTAATTATCATTAGTATATTTTGGAGTATATTAGTTCTAATTTGAGCAAAGAATATGTTTGAATATGCTTGTACGTTTTATCAAATGGAAAAGTGGTGCAACACACTCTTGAGAATTGTAATTTTTTAAATTATTGCCTATACTACAAATAGATTGCAGATTGCATTTTAAAATGACAAGTTATTTCCTTTCACTGTGGCCTGTTCTGTAGCCACTATAATCTATTTTTCAATTATGTTTTTGGAATGGCAATCTATAGATTTTAAATTGGCCACATGGAAGTGAACCTGACCCATATTAGGCTAAGTGATGTTCCAGTACTACTGTAACTGAGTCCTACTATACAGTTTCCCCACATAAAACCAGGACTTTAAAAAAAAAGGTGGCTTATGTCTTGTGGTTCCGCTGACAAGGGCACAGTGTTCTGATTTCTCACGCAGTCTAGAAAGATTTATTGTAGGCCTATCTGCAAATGTGGCTCATTGTAGACTGTGCATTAACAAGCTGGTACAAAATAACCTAAAGAAACACTGAACTGTATTGCAGTGCACAAAGGGAATATAAAGATTTGAATGAACTGTGGAAGTTTTTTTTTTAATATTAGACAACTTTTTATGGTAAGAATGCAATAAGCCAGAGATCTGAAAGGAGATAGTGAAAGGAAGACAGAATGCAGAAATGTTGAGTTTTATTGGACAGATTTTCAGTCGAGACTATAATCTCCTGAGGCAATGATTTGTCTCCAGTGATCCATATTTCAGACATCAATCAGTTCAGAATATGCATTATCTTGCCCCGAGTAACATAAGATATTGGGTATTTCTTCTAGCTGGCCGCTATGGCTCCCCGCCAGTGATTGGATGATTTCTGTTGTTGTTGTTGTAAGCTTACTTTTAATTGGCAGCAGTGTCTTGTGCGCTCGTCCAGTCTTTCCAGTGCAGGGGAACGTTGCCTTCATGTGCTCCTCGTAAACTTCTACTTCCAGGATTAGAAGTCGTAAGTACAACTGTGTCACAAATTTAAGTGTTTTTGGTTAAAAACCTTATAAAAGACCTCATGGCAAAATAGTTTATTAGTGGCTACTGTTTTACTTTAGAAATCAAGTGGCACATAAATACTTTAGGCTGTAGGGGCAGAAGGAAGAGGCGAAAATATGCACCAGACATGAAATGGATGATTTGTGAAATTTATTAGCTAAAAGTTGTTATAGGCTATACATCAGTTTTACTAACAGTTGTTGATTCCATGCTATCCGCCCTCTAAACGCATTTCTACAGTGGCCGTGAAGTGCAAATCAACGGCAAATCGGAAATCACAACAGCAAAACAGAAACCACAAACACAAAGCAGAAAATACTGACATTAACTTCTACTGGAAAAGGTAGGTATCTGCTATCGACAAGGATCGTTGCTGATTGGACGGACACACTGTCCATCTTTTTAAATGTTAAAAAGATGGACAGTGTGTCCGTCCAATCAGCAACAATCCTTGTCGATCGTCAACACTAGCCTGAAAAGGCTTGCTAACTCCAGTTTGTTTTAAAAAAAACTTTATTTACACAATTGAACTTACAACAGGTTCACAATTCCAACAATAACAAGGCAATGCATGCCCGAGGTAATGCATAAATCATCAAAAATTACAAAAAAGGAAGAATTAAAATAAAGGCATAAACAAAAATAAATAAAAAATAAATAAATTACAAATCAAATTAAATCAAATTCATCACATAAGGCTCTAGTTTTCACAGCTTTAGTATTTGTGCAGAGTTTTAGTGTGTCCAGGTCGGATTTTAAGTAGGACATGAAGACAAGACAGTAAGGTTGGGTTTCTGTTTTGCAAATTTGCTGGGGGGTATATGGAATTTTGCTAATAAAGAAATAAGATTAATGACATACATTTTCTTGACAGACATTTCATCAGCAGGAAGACCAAATAAAATGAATTCAATTTTCAGTTTGAGTTGAAAGTCAAATTTTCTGTTTAACGACAGATTAAGGTCACACCAAAAAGTCTGACTAAAGGTTCAGTCCCAAAAAAGATGAGTTATCGTTTCATCTGTATGGTGACAGAAGGAACAAAGAGGGTCAACATTTAATTTATATTTTACAATAACTGAATTAACTGGATAACACCTGTGCAATATTTTCAAAGACACCTCTCGTACCCTATTTGAAACACAAAAATTATTGGGTAATACCCACGTTTTTCCCCAGTCTATATCAATAGATAGATTATTCCAAACAAAAACAGAAGCAGGTTTAGTAATTGTGACCCTCTGGATTAATTCCCTTATACATTTATTATTAGTTTTTTGTGCTCAAAAAAGGATCTGAATTTCCTATGTATAATTCTGGTGGAGTAGTTTGAATGATAGTATCTAACAGAGGTTTGATACCTGAGGGAATAGCATCCAAGACAACAGCGAATTCTCTAGGGAGTACAGGGATGTTATATTCTGATAAGAATTATAGCTAAACATATTACCTTCCTGGTTAAACAACTGACAGACAAGCAGTATGCCATTATCAACCCATTTCTTAAAAAACAATGATTTGTGCTTGAAACATATATCCTGGTTATTCCATATGTAGTATTTGTGAGGTGAAAAAGTGTGTTTGTATACCAGGGACCAGCATAAGAGCAATTGTTTATGAAGATTGGAGAGTTTTGCAGGGAGCTTTTCTATATTGTAATTACATCTTAATAAAAATTGAGTCCCCCTAATGCTTCAAATACATATGTTGAAATAAAGTTCCATAATGAATTTGGATTTGGATTTAAAGTTTAGAGTATGAAAGTCTAAAACACTGAAACCACCATTACTGAGCTTGTTAATCATTACATTATTTCGAATGAGATGAGCTTTCCTTTTCCATATAAAATTAAAGTCTTATCAATTTTTGTACATATGTCTTTTGAGACATCGAGAGCTGAGCTAGGATAGATAAGTCTAGATAGGCCCTCAGCTTTGGAGAGCAAGACTCGACCAGTTATGGTTACGTCTCTCTGAATCCATAAATTAAATCTCTGTTGTAGTGAAGAAATTAGGTATTTAACTCTAAATTTGACAGGAATTCCTGAAATGTCTGCATCACTGCAGGCGTGAATGGGAAGCAACTCACATTTGGATAAATTAAGATTGAGACCAGAAGCTGCAGAGAATTTATCTAAGAGTTTAAGTGCAATATCAATTTGAGATTTATCCTGTAGAAATAAAGTCGTATCATCCGCTAGCTGACTCGAGATTACCTTTCCTGCTATCCAAATACCTTTTAAACTACTCTTTTTAATGTAATAGGCTAAAAATTTGCATGGGAAGTAAAAATAAATATGCGGAGACGGGGCAACCCTGACGGATCCCCCGTTCCATTCTAAATCTTTTTGTAGTTCCATGCGGTAACTTTATTTTTATTTTTTTCTGAATTTTTCCCCTTTTTCACCCAATTTGGTCATCCAATTGTTCCCCTGCCTAAGTGGTCCTGGTCGCTGCTCCACCCCCTCTGCCGATCTGGGGAGGGTGAGACTGGCACATGCCTCCTCCGATGCATGTGGAGTCTCACCCTCCCCAGATCGGCAGAGGGC
>OMOV01021670.1:4709-16255 GCA_900312565.1 Beryx splendens
TGTCCAAATCCTTTGTTTGTTTAATCATTTAATATGTGTCTGCCACCGCAAGCCCAGCCACCTTCAATAAACCACTGGGAAGGCTTTCAGGAATGTGTAAACTAACAAAGGATTTGGACATACACACTCTCTCTCTCTCTCTCTCTCTCTCTCTCTCTTTCCTTCCTTCAACTGCTTCTTCATCTTTGCTGTTTCTGTGAAAAAGCATGTACTGCATTTTAAACACACAGCGCAGTATGCAGAGATCAGGGTGTAGCTCCGAACTCTGAACATTTAAAATTAGCGATTTTGATTGCTGGTGGGTGCCGTTTCACAGCGATGACGTCCCGAGCGGCACCACAGAGACTGATAATCGCTCCTAGTGCTGGAGCATGAATGAAAGCCATGGTACTGTAGACCCTGTGTTGAGTCTTTCCCATTGGCAAAGATGGCACTGTAACCTGCCAGAAAAACAACAACTTCTTAATCACACACTCCAGGCCGCGCCAGCACTACTGACGGAATAAAAGACGATATAAAGCTCAGAATTATGAAGAAACGTTGGGGGGCTGCCAGCAGAATATGAGATCATTCTGAACCACCAATAAATGTAGGTGTAACAGTTCGGTTTTTTTTTCTTTTTAAACTCTCAAAAGCTCCTTGGGATTGTTTTGGTTTCACCTGCACAATCTGTATTGCCGTTTGTCGTCTTTCTGTGTATCAAGTACTTGAACACTCACTGCAAAAAATCTACATTTTAAGAAGTCATTAGTCTATTTTTGAGTCCTAGAATCGTGATTTTCTCAAAGCAAGTGAAGAAACCTGACAGTGGCATTAGATCATTTCACCGGTTTCCAGTGCAAATCCAACTTGTGTGAGGAGTTGTCTAGAAATGAGTGTCATGAATTAAATCAGATGAAAGCAGATCGCTGCACTACTATGAGGAAAATGACACTTGATTCTACAAAAGTTTGGAACAAGATGGATTTGCCTTGGAAACAACTGAAATCATCTAATCCCACTGTCAGACTTTTCCACTTGTTTAAATGCTGCTTTTAGGACTCAATAATAGACTAAATGACTTGTGACTTTTTGCAGTGCTAACCTTCACCGGAGTATTTCAGAAAGCTGTACCTGTGAGAGTGTGAGCCGGCTGCCGGCTCGTTTGTGGTACTTGTTGGGACTCTCGAACTGGAGGTCCTCCCACCGTATCCTCCACAGCATTCCAGCCAGCTCCTTCTCCAGCTTCAGTTTCCTTCAAAAGGAAAACCAGGTGGTGAAATCAACAAAGATAACAGAAGAAAGAACAGAGAGAAAAAAGAGTCTTATAAAATGTATGGGTCTGGGGGGAGGAAGGGGTCCTGATGGTTTAGTCAGCTAATGTGTTTCCCACATAGGGCCTACTTGTGATTGCAGTGAGCTTGAACCCTGACTTACGATGTGCAGTGGTTTCTTTCTCACATTGCATCTCTAACTGCAAAAACTGATGCAAATAAAAATCCTTGAGAGCTGCGGTGAACCGTCCGCTCACCTCTGCATAATACACAGACTGTGGTGATCAGATAAACACGAGACATAACCTTTTGTTTTGAACCATGGGTGGATGAGGTCTAATTTGAAAACAATACAGATTTGATCTGACCAACTGCATAAAATAGCTAATTGTTCCATTCCCGCACAATTACTTTAGATCGTCATCTTTCCCAGTGGTATTTCCTGAGATACTGGTCTCAAATCTGATTATAGAATGCTTTGCGTTCAGCCTTTGCACATGTGTGTATGTGCTTGCATGTGTGTGTGCGTGAGTGTGTGTGTGTGTGTGTGATTTATCAGATGTTTACTTCCAGTGTCCATGTTCCTTAACTGAACTGTGGTGAAATGGTAAACCAGTTTTGTAGGTGAATATTTACATAATACGGATGAAAAGGTTCTTTCAATTAAATACTAATATAAGCAGGACAACAGTCAACATGTTGTTCCCCCCTCTGGACCAATTAGTAACAGATATGTCACCTTGTTTTGGCCTTTAATTCTAGCGCCCTGCTTGACCAAGTCGGCATCATTTTGAAAACAGCGTAACGCAGCAGTGAGATGCATCGTTCCCCGAAAGTTCCGCCAAAATCCGGTCTGCGGCGTCTCTGAAACATTTGTGTGACGGACAGATGAACAAACAAACAGACGTATGGAGACCGCCCCGTAGCTGCAACCCCCAAATGTCTACACAGCGTGACCCAATTAACGACTCTATCTAGCAATTTTCATGTCAGTGATATTTTTGACACGTTTTGGGTGTTATTTTTAAACAGCAGTGTAACTGGCAAACAGCGAGCACCAAGGGGGAAGGAGCATTCCAGTGAATCAACACATCTGG
Organism: Beryx splendens; assembly: GCA_900312565.1. Classification (NCBI taxonomy): domain Eukaryota; kingdom Metazoa; phylum Chordata; class Actinopteri; order Beryciformes; family Berycidae; genus Beryx; species Beryx splendens. The sequence goes on from OMOV01021670.1 coordinate 7,060, forward strand.
TGCGGATCTCAGAGGAACTGCTGTTCCTTCACTGATGTACAGCAAAGAAAAAAGGCTTTTAAAAATAAAACGACTTTCCTAAAACACAGTCCAGAGTTTTTGAACGCTTCAACGAGTTTTCTGAGAGGAAATTCATTTTTAGTCTGAAACACTTTTAAAGTGAAAAAAGAGCCCGGCCCACACATTCCAACCCAATCTAAAAGGTGTAAAACACTTCCAGATGGCTGCAGGAAATTATTGCAGCGTTTGCATATTACCGTGTTTTACCCTTTCGCCGAACCACCCTAGTTGGCCCCAGAAGTGGCTCATTTTTTTCTCCTTCGCCAGGACAGATTGTGTAGCCTGACAGTCCCACAACTTCTGCAGGATCTTAATACTTGTTTGTGTCTACAAATACTCCGGACCGGGCCTGTGTGCAAGCATGGAAATGTCGCATCATGGCTGGTGAGCGCTGCACAACCATTTTGAGGGCAGGAAACACCATTAAACCACCGGTGCCCTCCAACCCCCTCCCCACCTCTGCCCACCCCCACCCAAAAAAAAAAAGGTATTTTTCTATTTAAAGACCCTCGTTTAGAGACCTCTGGCAGCCAGAGGAGTAAAGTGTGGGGCTCCACACTGGGTCTATTGTTTCATAAATCCCATATGTGAATACCTCTGCTGGACCAACCCCTCCATTAAAACAACAGAGCCACTGCTCTGCTCAACATCCCCTCTCACTGCTGCAGACCAGGCTCCAAAACCAACTGAGGAAGGCCGACCGTCCAAGAGGTTAAATCAATTGAGTGCTGCGGGAAGATATGAAAGAAAGCCGCTCTTTGAACTGTGAAAACCAGTAAGTGTTATTCTGTTTCGGCACAATCAGGGTTACATTCCCGCAACGCAAAACAAAGAAACAGACATTTCAGCATACAGGCTGTTATTTATTGATTTACTATCTCACCAAATTTGACTATTTCATTACATTTTACATAAGCAGCAGTTGCTCTTCATATCATATCAAATGCAACCTATTACCAAATGATCCAACTATCTTCACATTTCTTATAAAAATTATACCAATACAAGTTATGCAGTAAAGGCCTACCTCAGTCCACCACAGATTGATTCATTCTGTTATACAAGAGTCGGCTGATCAGCTGAGGATAACTATTGACAGTGGCAAAAGTCCAAAATGTGCATGTTCAGTGGCGTTTCAGTTATCTTTTTGTAGATCTAGTACTAAACACGGAGGCTCCTCAACAGTTTGGAGATCTTTATGACGGCTGGTATAGATCTGCTGTCCGCTGTTGTCCATCAGCAGTTCTCCCTTTGTTTCTGGTAAGATAGCAAGGGCATTTGTTAGGCGTTGGTATCAGACAGAAAAGAAAAACAGAAGGAAAAAAAATTAAACTTCCAATGTTGGTGTATTTCATGCTCTCACTCGAACAGGTTTACGTTTTCGACTGACCAGATTTCGAGGCGCTACGGCCCATGAAATCCACTCAAAACACAAAAAAAGACAAAAAAATTATAATAATAAAAAAAAATGCATGTTCAACCATCTGCAAATCTGTTCGTCTAAATTCCTGAAAATCAGACTTTTTGAATACAAAATGTGAAAAAAAAACTTTCAATCTTTAAAACTCTCATTTGTGTAAACGATGAATCTAAAAATAAACCACTGAGACGAGCATCAGAGAGCAGAGTTTGAGTCAGGACCCAAAATGTGTCCCAGAGATTTGTCTGCTGGGTTCCCATGACGGAAACAGACGCTTGTTTTCATGAGGTGAAAAGGGTTCAAGAGAGAAGAATATAGAGTATTTCACAAAACTTACCAACCCAGACTTCAGGAAAACTAGCTAGCTAGTCAGTAAACAGGTCTGTCCCCGCTGCGCTTCATGAAGCGAGACCTGCGGAACGGAACAGACGACGTTAGCAGGTTTCAGAATGAAGCGCACACTCTGCATCTATTTAGCTTTTACGTATTTTGATATTGAACATGATCAACTGAATTCAGGTTTAGTGATTTTACCTCGGGTGGACAGCTGCTCCTCCGTCTTTCTTCAATTATTCCTCTGATCAAAATCCATTGTGATTGGCTGGTGATTAACACTTTTTTGTGTTAATAGTCAGTATTACAAAATTAATCAAGATTACGATGATTTGTTAGTGAGAGCTGCGTATAACGCCGCATAAAACAGCTCCTCTTTGCTTCAAAATCAGTGTACTTTATTGGTAATGCACATGGAGGCAGGTTTAGACACGTGTTGTTAGTGCTGTGTTTACAGTAGCTCTGTGTGAACCCAGACGTCATACATGAAGCTAATGTTCTGCCTTCCAGAGCGATGAAAGAGGGAAAATAGAAACATCAATTTTATCTCATTACATGCAAATTTATCTATGACATTAACCAGAATTTAGCAATCCTTCCAGTAGCTTAGTAATTGCTCGGGGCGTACATGATTAACTATTTGCATAATTAAATGAGGCCCTATCTGATACCCTGGGGCACGATCATAATTTCAAATGAATTTGCTTTTACAGCTGAACGCTAAGTACAGTCTGTGCCACAGCCTGAAAGTTATAATCATTAGAAATATGACAAGCAGTTATTTTATCTAAAAGATACACAAGTACTCGGGGACACAGAAATTAAACACGCACACTAACTAAACATCCGATGGCGTATTGAAAAGGACAGCTTATTTCAAAGTTCAGATTTTGATTTAAATGAAAGATTTTGAACTTAAAGGGGAACAGCGCTCATTTCAACAATTCACATACAGTATGTTATCCCTGCTTCCCAGGACAGCTCAGTCAATACTTGTGAGCATGCATCACTCTTTTCTACAGCTACAAACTGGAGAGCTAACCCCTTGATGTTGCACCACTCTTAGAAATCAAAGCGAAAACAGATGATTTTGTGATGTCACTGGGTTGGGAAACCAGGCGCTGCTCCACAGACAACCAACGGGGTGATGACTTTGTTGACCCATAAGGTGTCTGTGTGAGTTCATGCACCCAAATGACGTTTAGATTTGGGCTCAGACCTGTTAGCAGTGCTAGAGTATGAACTTTGCTTTGGTGTGACAACTCGTCGTAGCGTCTGACGGCGCCACAATGTCAGCTCCTCGTTCATCTTCAGTGGAGCAGCTCCTGGTTTTACATCCCTGTCACATCACAAATTTAAGGCTTTTCTCTCTCAGATTTCTGGCTTTAAAGAATGATGCAACTTCTCAAACTCTGACTGAACTGCCCTGCAGCACAGAAATAAAATATCACCGCTGTAACGCTGAAAACCTTCTCCTCCATCTCCAAAATGTCAACTTTTCAGGAGTTAAGACAAACAGCCTTGTTTTCGGCTTGGCCACCGTGTATTTTCGCTTTAATCCAGCGGGTTTTGAAAGGGTTGCATAAGGACAAGGGGTGTAGACATTTCTCAATTCACAGAGAACCACGTAATCCTTTAACTGACTTGAAAACATGAAAATCACCAGGACTGGAGTTAGGAGGTTTCCACGCGATACAACAGCGACATGTGAATTCTTGAAATCCCCTTCAAGCCAGAGAGAAAAATAACACGCTAATGATCATTAAGTGAGAAACAACCACAAGGTCGATCAATTGTTCCGGCCAGCATCTGAGTTCACTTGGCAACTCGCACACTTCTCCACCGCTTTAAAACCCGTCACCTGCTGAGCCGTTGCCCTGGCAACAATCACGTAAACTCCACACTGGCACCTATAGTTGCACAACCCATGAATCCTATTTGAAACACATCATCTCTCTCTCTCTCTCTCTCTCTCTCTGCAGTCTCTTTCTCTCTCTGCAGTCTCTCTCTCTCTCTCTCTGCAGTCTCTCTCTCTCTCTCTCTCTCTGCAGTCTCTCTCTCTCTCCGCAGTCTTTCTCTCTCTGTGTCTTTCTGAGATAAAAGAAGCTCGTCTCTCACTGGTTCTGCCGTAAGAGCAAAAGCAGCACAGGCCTTCTTAGTGTGATCCAAACGACTCACCTGTAAATGAGGAAACTGGAGATCCCGAAAATGATGAGCGCGAGGCCGGATCCCACAGCTACAATACCCAGAACTGGCAGATGACCTGGAAACAGGGAAACAGGATTCCACAGTCAACTGTCTCTCATATGTTCAACAGATGTCCACATTAATATCCCTGAAAAAAAACACACAGTGCTACCAAAAACACAGCTGGGGTTTCTTGAAATATAGAGCTGCGCTGCTCTACCAATCTATCCACCACAAACACTGGTGACAGCTCCACAGTTCTGACATTCCTGATATATATATATATATAAAAAAACATTAATGAAGATTTATTATACTGCCTACTGTTAGTCACAGATGTTAAACAAAGCCCATACTTGTGGCGTCATGAGGGAACTTTAACACACCTCATTAGTTTTAATTCATGAAATTCATAAAATGGCAAATTGAAAAACTAAGAACATTCATTTTAAGCGTTCATTTGTCAACAGATAAAACACTGGAATAATTTTGTTAATCGTCTATATGAGGTAACTCTGGCGCTGCTCTGCTATGCACACCGAGGTGCTGAGAAAGTTAGAACATGCACAAAAGGGTAAATCTTCTTGCAGCTTCACCAAAGTGTGCAAGACGTTTTGCTTTTTTGAATTTCTTAATTGACACAAAAAAAAAGAAGAAAAAAAACATTGCCTCTAAACTGAACTGAAAGCAGTTTGACCCCGACTTTGGCATTTTACTCCTAACCTCATTACAGTAACGAATCCCCGCTGCAAACCCCCGCGATTTTCAGACCGCTCCTCGATCGCCATCCAATATTTCTGTTTGTAAACTCGACTAATTTCGCCGTTTATTACCACATTACTTATTCTTTATTACTACAGTGTTTCTGCCCATGTTTCCAAACTAAACTGACTGCACACAACCCCAGTGCACTTCAGACTTGGCACGTGAGACGTTTGAGCCGCAAGAATGTAGATTCTCCGGCGCGTAATTGATTTCATGCGTCTCATCCTCGTCAGCGCAGCTCGCGGATCGATGAGTCAAAGCTGCGAGCACGCTGCGGAGCTCGCTGCTCGAATGGACACCGATATACTGCAGTTTACGGTGTGAGAGCGGTATGTTTACTGTCACAGCGGGTCTTACTGTCACAGCACGTCTTGCACCGTCCCTCTACGCTGGAAACGAGGTCTTGCCGTCCTTGCTGTGTGTGTCAGTCTGTACTGTGCGACTCAACTGCACCAAAGTCACAAACACAAATTCCTGGGCACGTTCATGTCCTTGGGTGATTCTGACACCGACTCCGTGGAAGGCCAGGCGACATCCAGGCTCTCAACTCGGGAGATAATTTGCGGACGACCTCAGATTATGGGAGAGAATCAGATTTATCGCTCCCCCGCTCGTTATCCCCTTCATACCGAAGCACATAATTGCAGTGGTGTTCCTAACGAGGCTATTCTTGGTTAGCAACTATATCAGCTGATCATCTGTGACATTTCCTTCTGAAAATGTTACTTTGGTCATACAGTGAAACATCATTTCCAGCTCTTATTGTTCATACTGCATGCAAATATTACACTGAGTGTTTGTCCTCGCACTGCGTCGACGAAACAGGGCTCAATCACACGTGAGGAAAACAACATATTTTCATCACCAAGTCAAAATGAAGATATTTCTGAGCCTGATGAAATGATAGTGACACAATACATCAATGCTAGCCCACGGCAATATCCATCTTGACAGGCAATTTGATCTCGCATGGAGTCAAGTGAAGAAAATCTGCCAATAGCGTGGGATAATTTCACTTTCCTGGAAAATCCTGAAATCAGCCCCTCGGCTTGCCAAGCTTGATTCTAGAAAGTTCACATGGGAAACAAGTGTAATCATCTCACCATTCTGGCAGATCCAACACTCAATACAAGACTAAACGGCTTGTTAAGGTGCTTATTTTGGGCAGAGCTGTAACTCTTTCGCAGGTCATACCATCGTTGCAGGACGGGTCGTCGGTGGAGAAGACACAGGGCGGGTTGTCGAGCGGCGGGCCCCCAGTGGGCCAGTGGATCTTCTCTGTCTGGGACCATATGATCTCCTTGTTCGTTCCATTGTAGTAGGCGACAAGCTGGAGACACAGACGAGGTAATGTGTTAAATTCAGTCTGATATGGATGCTGTACGCAAATTCAAAAGGGTGAAAAACAGGGACGGGACGATCTGCTTATCTCACGATACGATGCGATACGCGACATGTGGTTCACAATTCGATACAACCACGATACGATGTGATAAATAAAAGCAAACTATGACTGTGCAGAATTATGTTTACTTCTCTCTAGCGATGGCATTGTCTTGCTAGAATGTAAGGAACAATTTAAAAATGTCATTACAAAGTGCAAATGATATAATTTGGATGGAGAGTTTGTGAAATTGTGATGGACAAGCCGCCTCATTAGTGATGGAGGTAATATCGCGATTCATTTTTCTGCCCCACGATACCTACTGTCACACTTTTGCATTGTGATACACTGAGTTTCGATATATATCGTCCCATCCTTAATGAAAGGATGTATGTACAGTGAGTGAATATTGTAAGCTCAATTAATATTTTTTACAGCATTTTGTTTTACACAATTTTCTGTTTACTGGAAAGGACGAAATCAAGAAATCAAGAAATCAAGTGCGTTAAAACCGCAGGACGCTGTACGGTATGATGCTGATGGGATCTGTGTTCATTTAAAATAATGGATTTTGCCTTTGCACAGAAAAGCATCCGACCCTTTTTGTGTGATTAAAGTATTAAAGCCAATCAGAAAGAAATAAAAACACGTTTTGGGGAAATGATTAGCGTGAACTTAATGAGCAGAACTGACTGCAGTGTCTGTGTCGGGCCAGACATAACCTCTGCATCTCTTTGAAGACCTGGTGTAAGGTTTGTGAGCGTCAGTCTTATTTTGATAGTGTGGCATCTGCCGGCGTTGTGCACAGCGCCTGTTGTCCTGCTGTGAAACACGACTCCCGTGTCTCTAACTGGCCGGTGGAGTATTTTTTTTACCCTCCGCTCCCTCCTGGAGGACCACACAGACACGCCGGGTCCTCTCTGCTAAAAACCTTGAGGGCCAGTCGCCCCATACAGAGGGTCATCAAAACAATGCAGGATGTAACCGGCGGCGGGGCAGGACCGCTGTCTAAAATAGCTGCAGTATTTAGGATCAGGGCCTGTTCACTGCGCTGCAAAAAAACATATCCATCTTGTTCAGCAATTTATTTAATTTTGTGTTCACTCTTCAAACCTCCGGTACCTTAAAATCTGCCAGTGCGGATGCATAAATTAGCCTGTTTCTAATTGCTACTAAAATTGTTGTGATAGTATCTTGGAACGAGTGCAGCTGGAAACGAGTGAAATGATCTCTCCATTGGTGGATTTTTACTCCCTTTTCTTCACAAAAGTAAGATTTGTAGACTGAATTCTGGACTGGAGTCCTGGAATCGTCATTTTTTTTTAAAGAAGTGAATAAAATCTGCCAGTGGGGTTCGATAATTTCACTCGTTTCTAACGCATATCAGTTTGTTTCAAGAATTTTGTAGAATCGAGTGTCATTTTCGTGACAGCAGTGCAGTGATCTGCCTTATTCTGTCTATTGTTTCAACATACTGAGAGTCATTTCTAGAATATTCCTGAAAACAAGTGAAACTGCATTGGACACAAGTGGAGCTTTCTCTCCCCACTGGCAGAATCTGTCTCTTGTTGCTTGTGAGGAAAATAGGATTTGAAGGCTGAATATGAGACTACATGCAGATGAAACACTTTCTAAAATGGCTGCTGTGTTTGGGTCCAGGGCCTGCGCTGCTGTGTTACTGTGTTACAGGAGAAGTGCTGATGTAGGATCTCATCATTTCCAAAACGCTATACATCCATTCTTGGGGGAATATCAGATAGCCTAACAATATTACTTTGTGCTGTTAATAATTTCTGCCATAAGGCATATCTTGTTTTGGAAGTAAACTATTCTATCGTTAACTATGATACAGACAAAACGTATACAGCAGTCTGACTTTGAGATTCTTAATGGACGCTGACACCGACGAGGCCACTGGATACTCCGGCCAATCCGCTAAATGAATCGACCAATTAAAAGCCGCGTCGAAATGAGACCAGGAAGTCACGACGGCGGTCTCGGGGGACCGCTGTGAAATTCTAACTGAAGTCAAATGTAGCTAACCCACTTCTTCTCCCCTCGGAGGAAAACACTGCAGCGGTTCACAGGAGCGTTTGCAGAGCGCAACACACGCACACAAACATTTTCATCTGACTGTGAGGGAAATTTGAGGTTTTATGCATCTTATCATTAGAGAAGTCAGGACCCCAGAATATCTCCCAAATAGCAATACCCCCGTTCCCCTGCGTGATGTTGAACATTTGCTTTTAATTGCGTCGATGGGCCGTGCACACAAGCAAAGCGTCGGGGTTTCGAGCTGCCCACAACTCACTACGCTGAGAGGAATTTAGAGAAAATTCCTGTTACAGTAATTACAGCAGCTAAGACACATGGGGAGAATTAGCCTGCTGCTTGGAAAGCGTGGCTCTCAGTCATTATTATTATTATTATTATGATGTTGTGTCACTGAGTTTACACATTGAGACTAAAAATGAACCGTGAAAATGTTTTGCATGAAGTTGGCAAATGGGATCGCTGACAACAAAGGCCGCTTCCAGCACCGAAGTGGAGACATACAGTGGTTTTTTACGATTATGTTGACAATCATAAACCGTTTAAATGTAATAATTATGAAAATTGTGGAGATTTCGATGCTTGTATCTCTCATCATTGTCATTGTATCTCTCTGTGGGACACTTACAGAATAAACATGAGCAGAACATTTTCACAGGAAAACGTTATTAATGATGCTCTTCACTTGACCCTTACATACCAGACTTCAACACGCTGTAGCACAGTGGTTCTCAACCTGGGGTTCGGGACCCCCCAGGGGGCCGCGAGATAATCTTGGGGATGATTTATGGGATAAGGAAAAAAATCATTTCTACTAGACATACTTATTATGTCTTTCAGATTTTTCTCTCAAATTTTTTGCTTCTTTTTTTCTTAATAGGCCTCATCTGATAATCCATAAAATGAAACAACCTGGAAAGGGAAAAATATTCTTTGGTTGACGCGTTCACCACTCTGCATGCAGCCTGTGACGGGGGGGGGGGGGGGTTGTGGTA